>JAAAKE020100799.1:0-39517 GCA_010014785.2 Anisolabis maritima
ACAGGCATACACTGAGACAGAGACAAACAGAACAACACCCCCGAATAAAAACAAATTTGTTTTTGTCAATGTTACGTATGTCTGTCATGCACTTCTTCAGAGCTAAGTAGTTAATATATACAGTTGTTCGGAAAAAATAATATATGTATTCAATTCTGGCACTCAATGAAGCATTGTTGAAAATAGAGAACTTATCGATGTTAACAATTAGCATGAATATATAATCAATGTTAGTAAATAAATTTACCAAACAAGTGTAAAAATTGACTACTTGTTAGTCCTGAAGAAGTGCATGACAGGCGTACGAAAGGTTGATAACAAGAACAATTTTTTTTTTGATCTGGCTACAACCGGAATCTCGTCCCTAACTCAAATTAAATACTAAAGCCATGAAAAAAAGAAGGATCTAAATAAATATAAGGCCATACTAAAAAACATGTTTTAATAGAAAAGAGCAATGGGTAAACAACACATTGGATGCCAGTTTATAAAATGAATGTGATTTCAAGACAATACACTTTTATTAAAATTGTCCTCAAAAATTAGACATATAATAATTATGCTGCAAAATGTGAGATAACAGATACTATTACTTTAGTAATATTTACTTCTCTGAGAATCACAATGATCTCACACTAAACTTTGTGAAATGAAGTAAAGATATTTAAAATTTTATAAATAAAACATGGAATGCACAAATACTTTTTGCGTTTTTTTATCATGTTATTTTATCACAATTCACCACGTTTCGACTCTTACTTCTGCAATCAATAGGCTAGGAAACTAAAAATGCGAGAATTCAAAATACAACCTATACGTTTAGTTTGTAAACCTTTAGAGTTCAAATCAAAGTAACATTAAATCCACGGGAATTCTTAGGATTTGCCATACTATTTAACTAACTAACCTTTATTTTTTCAGGCCGAGCTAAGCGAAAACACCATACGTTATTAGGTTGTTGAGGAACAAACGGCACTGTGATAAAAAAATTCAATACCGGTTATCCTCATGGCAGTTCTAAGTGTTAGGCATTATTTTCACCAAACAAAACATGCGTGTAAGAAAAGGTTTTATGTGCATGATTTTTTCTAAGGCCTATATACCTACATTAACATGTAAACATAAAGATTAAACCTTACGTATTGTTCTTATTCAAATATGAATGATCCCTAATAAAAAGAATATATCTAAACTAGAATATACCAAAGTCCGAATTAGAGTAGAAAATATTGAATGGAAATTATTAAAATTATATATGAGTGATTGAAGAAAATATGCAATCTATTTAGTATTATGATGAGAAGAAAATTTTTTCTAGAATTAGATTATTTTAATGCAAATAATATAATATAAAAGCTCAAAAAAGTAAAATCAATAAAATAATAATTACTTTTGATAGAGAGAATATTTCTGGATTATTATTAACTTTTCGGAGGAAATGTAGAGCATCTTCATGATTACAAAAGCTTACAAAACCATATTCTTTAGATTTCCCAATTCCAGAATTATCAAATATTTTTAAATTACGCATTATTCGTATCTGAAAAAAATATAAATAAAAAATTTAAATTTTTTATATATTTTAACTGTAAAAAAAATATAATACTTCTTTAATTTTAACATTTTTTCTTGAATGTTTTTCAACTAAAGATTTTAATCTGGAATTATCCCAATTAGGTGGAATGTTGTGTATAACTAAACGCTCTTTTGAAATAAACATATTTAAATTTCTCAACATTTGCGATTTCCACTTTTCCAATTTAAGTCGTTTCTCCATATCAGCAGCTGAAACATTTTGGGAGGCTTTGCTTCCAGCTAATATCAGACCTTCTTTTAATAAGTATAAATTTCTTTTATCTTTGCTCGATCCGTTTTTTTTTTCTTCTTTTGCTTGTTTTTTCTCTAAAATTTGTTGCCGATTTAATGCAGGAAAAACATCCAGAATTTGATCATTTAATTTTAATTCGGTTCCTGCTTTTAAACATTCGTCAGCACTTTCTTTAGTCTAAAATAAAAAAAAATAAGGAAATAGGAGAAATTAATAATAAATATAAGATGTCAGAAATAATTTTTAAGATCAATTGGAAAATTAGAAAGGTATGAGCTTTTCGAAGGGGGAAGGGAAGCAAATTATTTTTCTAGTAAGAATCAAATAATTTTTTATGACAATTTTTGTAATAAAAATTAAGATAATATTTTAATCTTTTTGTTTAAATTACAAAGCAAAAATATATCTAATGAGTATATAAAACAAAAAGTCAAGATTCAACTCCAAGTCTAGATAGATAAAAAAAAGTTTGGGAACCAATGCGCACCACAGGCTTTGTCTAAAGGATAGGCTCATCAAAATTTATGTATTTATATTAGTTGATATTGGAGAGATGATTAGGCGATTGTTAAACAAATAATGTCTCAATATGTAATTTTATATTTTCATTATGCTTGCAATGGAAAAATTCATTTTATTATCATTAACTTTGACAGAAAAGAAATTTAAGAGAATGAAATAACCAAATATTTTGAATTTGACTTAGATGAATCTATTCTACGAGAATGAGGACTCTGTTAAGATTAAGTATTATAATTTGAATAATAATTATACAATTTTTTTGGACATATTTATTTTATTCAAGACAATAACAATTCACAAATATCATATGTATAGAGAGGATTGGTTGAGTAGGCAGTTCGAATATGCAATAAATGTTTATATATTATTAGTATTGTTGGAAAAGGGAAATCTATAATTGAGAAAACTCTGAAAATATTTTTAATACTTACATGGAATTTAACAAATCCAGTCCCTCTTGAATGTTCAGTCAAAGGGTCAACACATATCAACGCATAATATACTCTACCATATTGTTCAAAAACTTTTTTAAATTCTTCCTCTTCGGCTGTAAATGGAATATTCTTGACAAAAACAGTTTTCCCTTCAGATACATCATCCGATTTTTTTCTTTCTTTCTTCTCATTATTATTTTCGATTTTTATAAATTCACTTGGTTCTGATTTAATTTTATTTTCGTTTTCTAATTTAATTTTCTTTTTCTTATGATTACTTTCTTCATGTTCGTCTTCTTCGATTATTTTCCTTTTAAATTTATTTTTAACTTTTTTAGATTTTGCATTTTTATTAGCTTTTTTAGGTTCTTCATTTTTATTGGTTGTTTCATTAATTTCTTTAACATTATCTTCTTGAACTTTTATTTTCTTTTTAAATTTATGTTTTTTCTTCAAGATTTTAGATTCTATCTTCTCCATGTTAATTTCATTTATTTTCCCTTCTACTTTTTTCTTTTTAAATTTATTTTTATTCTTAAAATTTTTAGAAACCACATTTTCAATTGGTTTCTTAAGATCCTGTATTTCTAAAACAAGAAAAAAAAATGGTAAATTCCATTTTATTAAGAGTTAATTATGTTCATTAAGTAATAGTTTTTTGTATGTTTCATATATATATATATAATGAAATATAAAGTTGTATATAGCTTAAGAATAGTATCCACAATGAACAGAATAAATTTTCCTTACACTAACATCTCAGCAGTGTTATGAGGACCTTTTCTTTGATATATTTTTCAATTTTAATTTTGTGATCTTATTGATTAGATGTACAAATCGACAAATTAGTAATATTAATTAAAATATACTTACTTTTTTTCATTAAAAAAAATATATATATATAATAGCAGAGAATATAATAGCTAAGAACAAGTTAATAAATACAAACAAAATTATTTAACACGTGTATCTAGAGAATAATTTTAAATTTTTATAATAAAATAAAGTTAGGTTATAATTTTTTTAAAAACATAGCGCAATCTTAGCGGTGATATTTCGAACTAAGATTCTTTGCGTAGAATTTAAATTCAATAAGTTTGTTCTTTTTTCTTTTTCGGCATTTGAAACTATTTAGATTCCGCGTTTATTTATTTATATTAATTGGTAACCAATATAATATAAATAAATTTTTATCGCCCAAGACGGGAAGAGAACCATTGACTTTTTGGTACGTGAGGCGAGACCTCTACCTCTGCATCAAGGGACAGGACATTCAAGTAGTTAAAAAATATCAATTTGCAAAAATTTTACATTATCCCCTTGGTTCGACGTCATTTAGAACCCTTCAAAGAGCCCATATATAAAGTAAATGTACAATGGTGTGTGTGGCAAAGGAAGAGTCAAAGCACCCCACTCTTCCTCTGTCATCGCTTTACATCTTTCTAGCGCCTTGACGCTCTTGGCTTCCATTTAATTATCTGTGTTCATTTATTTAAAACTAAAAGATATTAAAATATTTTTTATTGAGACTACCTCTTTTAATTCACGAATGATATATTTTTGCAGATTGGTAAAGTAAATAGATCTATGAAAAATAGAATATATTGCAATATATATACACTCGGGTGCAAAAAAATTGACTCACTCCTCAAACGCGTGATCAGTGGCATTTTTTTCAAATAAGAAATAACTGATTTAAAAATAAAATGAAAATTAATAAATTTTAAATAATATTTAATATTAAAAATTTAAAAACAAGATATTTGACTCTTAGTTCTCAATTTAGAATCAAGTTACGAATTTATTATTGATATAATTTAATTTATTACGAGTATAAATTTTTTTTAATGGATATAAATTTATTTCTAATGAGTTTAAATTTATCAATCGTTTATCAAACGTCGACCTCTCCACATCTGATTCCATTATATCAAAAACATGGACACAACTCCAACTAAAGCGGCACAAATTGTCGTCTTATTAGAACAGGGCCTTAGTCAGCGAGCAGTCTCTCGCCAGCGAGCAGTCAGTCTGCTGTCTCAAAAGTGTACAGAAGATATCAAGAGACTGGTGCACTTACCCGAAGGCCATGTTCTGGTCGGCCACGAGCATCTTCCGAGAGGGACGATCGATTTATTGTTTCAAACTCGCTGAGAAATCGCCATCTGACCTCCATCGCTGTCCAAAATGAACTTAGACGAGTTCGAGGAGTGAGTATCAGTAAATGGACAGTCAGACGAAGGTCGAAGCAAGCCAACCTTACTTCCAAAGCGTCTGCCAAAGGTCCACGTTTGGCCCCAAAGCACCGAAAAGCACGCCTTCAATTCGCTCGAGAACATCTTAATTGGACCACCAGAGGTGGCTCACTCATGATATGGGCTAGCATTTCCCTAGAGGAAGAAACAGCTCGTTTTCGTCCCTGGAGGAGGCCGTGGAGCAGGTTTGGGGGCTGAAAGATACATTAATAACTGTTAGACCATGTCTTTCCATATGCAGGATTTGTTGGGGAGAACATGGTGCTAATGCATGATAACGCAAGGTGTCACACGTCACACCCAGAAGTTCCTTAACGAAGTTGGCATACGGACTGGCCAACACTCAGCCCAGACTTGAATCCATTGAACATTTGTGGGATCACCTTAAAAGAAGGTTCGGGCCCGAATTCACGCAACTTCAAGCGTTGAGGTGCTCGAGATAGCGTTGCTAGAGGAGTGGGAAGGGATCCTACAAACATCAGTCAAAAAATTAATTAAGACCATGAAAAATCGCATGGAAAATGTGATTAAAGCTAGAGGAGGTAATACAAAATATTGATTAAATAAATTTTGTTTACTTTTTCTTTACATTTTTGTTTTATTTTAATAATACCTATCTCAAATTTCTTTCCTGAATTTTCCTTTTTGTCTATAGTTTAGTTCATACTTCGATTTTATTAAAAATGTTATTGTTTTAAACCCGAAATTTTAAGCTTTCAGTTAGTGCATTTTTTTAAATCAGTTATTTCTTATTTGAAAAAAATGCCACTGGTCACGCGTTTGAGGAGTGAGTCTATTTTTTTACACCCGAGTGTATATTAAACATTTCACATAAATAAAAAAGTAAATAAATTGTGCATTAAATTCAAACAGACATAATAAAACTAAAAAGACTAATAATGTATATATAAAAGGCATTTTGAATAATCATATTCAAAATGATATACTTGTATTACACCTAATAAAGCTGAATATTATATTAAATATTAAATTAGGATCTTTAGAAACCAGATTTAAAAGAATTATACTCAGAGCTGTCGAAAGGGAAGGTGGACAGTTTTAAAAGATTATGGGCAGTTATTGATAAAGATATTTTAAAAAATATATCTTAAGTCAAAATTGAAAGGTGGCCTTTGAAGGAGGGCACAGAAAACTTGCTAAATAATATATAATAGTTATTAAAATAAATAATTAAATAGATAATATATAGAATCAGACGACGGATCCATTTAAAGCTCTAGCTCTCTGTTTGAACTAACCTATTAGTAAGGCCAAGCACTGTTGAACTTTGAATCATTTTTTATTTTTAAACGATTACTCACAGATATTGATAAAAAAATTTTTAATTATATTTTTTAAGTAAAAATGTCTTTAGAAAAAGGTGATTAAAAATTATAGATAGAAAAAATAAAAGTTTTTAAAATAATTTAAAGAAGAATACTTAAGAATTATTTATTGTTAAAACTAAACATATTAAATTAATTATAATGTTTTATCTTTTTTTTTTTCAAAAAGTTTTTTAAACTATATAATTTATTCAGTAATGAACCACAAAATATAATGAAAATTTAATGATATTTCAAGGAAACTTTTTATTCCATTAAAATTTAAATGAGATTTCTTTTGATATAAATATAATGAAATCAAAAAAAAAGCAAAAAACTTACCATGGATTTATTTCAAAGAAAGTCACGTTATTTTCGGGCAAATCAAATTTTTTTGCGTATTCTTGGATTTTGGTCCAAACAACCACAGATTAAAATATCTCGTTTGTTTTACGGATTCTTTTTTATTCTGATGATTCTTTTAGTACTAAGCGAATTGTTACTCTGTCTTTATAATTTAGGTGATACCCAAATAATCTTTGAAACCCTTTATGTGATGATCTTTGCACTCACTTCAAGTCTTAAAATGCTTTATCTCTATACTACTGTAAATGAAATTATTTCGCTCTGCATTGTTATCGATGATTATTTTAATATCGGTAACAATTGGCGTGATGAACAATTGTTGATTTTGGAGAAATTTAAAAAAAAATCCAAATTTATATCTATTGCTATTTTTTGTACTTTTATAGGCGGGGGCTGCATTTATTTTGGCTTACCTGTTTATTTATTTCATGCTCGTAATAATGAGAGGAATCTTACTGGGCAAACTGATTTTCTTCTTTTCAATATATGGACTCCGTGGAATCAATCTGAACCGGGTTATTATGAAATTTCTTTGGCTTTTAAAGCATTAAATTGTTGGGGTACGACATCATCTGCTGGCACATGTGATGGGTTGATACTTTCAATCGTTATTCAAATGACAGGTGGGCCTGAAAAAAATAATAAATCTTTCCTTTAATTTAATTAATAATGATTTATTATTATTTTTATTATTATTATCTGTTCCAAAATTTTGTATGGGAGGGAAGGTAGAAGTAAGAATTTTCCTTTTTGGGAATTTAGAGTATTTTTTAATTGTTTCATTGTTTTTTGATTGAAATTCCAATATATCTTTTTTTTTTTCTCTAGCATCTTTCTTGTTTAAATTTTTATCTAGACATGTTTTTATTGCCTTTAGGGTGGACAGTGGCGTAAAAAGTGTGCCTCAAACGTTACCTTCGCTATCTGTTTTAAAGTGATGTTTTTCTCGTAATAAGTGATGGAAATATCTGAGGAGTTCTCTAAATATTTTAAACTTGGGTTCTGTGTGTGAATCTTTGCATACCCAAAATTGGATTTTTTTTTTTTTTTTTTTTAAGTCTTTTTCGGCATTTGAGGCCATTTAGACTCCGTCCTTATTTATTTCTATTAATTGGTAGCCAATATAATAGAAATAAATTTTTGTCGCTCAGGACGGGAAGCGAACCACTGACCTTTGGTATGTGAGGCAAAACCTCTACCTCTGCACCAAAGGACAAGGCTTAAAAGTTGCATATGAAGGCGTCAACTAAAAGGTAGCTTGCAATAATATGCTCCCAGAGGAGGCCTAGGCTACATTACAGATGTTCCTTTATTTCAATTTTCTTTTAATTTCTTATACTATTCGCCAGGGAATTAGTACAGGAAAGAAGAAAGAATACATTTATTAATGAAATCAATTTTTTTTCTAGGACATTTTAAAGTTTTGCAATGGACTGCGAAAAATATAAAAAGAAATGCTCTTGAAAATTTAAAAATCAAAGATACTAAAAAAGAAATTGGGAAAAATGACGAGTTAATGAAAATGGAAATGGAAGATGAGATGAAAAAATTAATTAATTATCATCAAACGCTTCTAAGGTTATTTCTCTTCTTTTTTTTAAATGTTTGTGAGTTAGCAGTTGATGCGTGCGCCTGTGTTAGGTCGCCGCTATAAATCATTATTTAATTTAAATTTATTCTAAGATGAAAATGAAGAAATTACATAGGTTACAAATTACTGATCCGATATTTTTTATAACTCAAATATGAACTTGAATTGTCCACCGTAGGTGAAGAATTTAAAAAATTATCATACTTTTATCATAGAAACGTTAACTGATAAACAAACAGCAAATATATTAAAACTCACACATTTATCTGAAGATATTGCAGTTAAAATTAAAAGACAAGAAAAATTATATTGTTCCAAAGAGGTAATTTTTTATCAGGATTTTATCGCATTTTTCTGTTGAAAAATGAAAAAATGAATTAAAGGATCAGAATATCAGAATGTTATTGAAGTGTACAGGGTTACCAAATTTATATATGGGGAAAAAATAGACACCCCCTTATATATATATTAACTTTTGACTGACCAATTCTCATATACAGAATTAAAGTAGAGTTGTAATATAATAGTGAAATAATACTTTAACTATCCTCTGAGGTGCCATCCAACCTCAATAAGCACCTTTTAAAGCCCTCACTCTCTCCTATTCTTCCTGGTTGCCTATGACCAGTGGTCATTATAGGTCCATTGGACCTTATGCTTCAAAAAAAATTTTGGTCACACAATTGAGATATGTACCCTTACTCACAACCTTTTCTTGTGTGTAGGGCATTTAAATGGTTAGCGTCTACAGGTGCCCATATGTGTAAAGGAAAGCATATTTTCGACTCAAATAAATGCCCAAAATACATTCAGGAAAAGGAAATATTGATATGCACCGTAAATAACAAAATATCATATTTTGCTGTTAAAAATCAATAATAACAAGAACTAAAACTAAAAAATAAATCAAGGAAAAACCATCCTTACCAAAAATTCTAACAGAGATAGATAGATGTTCATCCTGCGATGACCTCAAACAAAAAGTTTTAGCCTTAAATAATAAAATAAAAAAAGACGCTCGGGTTTATGGTGGTCATTTGAGTTTGTCATCATATGAATTAGAGGAATATATAAGAAACAAACATTTATATGTAGCCTATATTAATTTTTAATTTATTATTATATATTATTATTGTATTAATATATTTTTTAACATTTACAGATATATTACGGAAATGGAAAAATTATTTAATATTTTTTCATTGTTACAAATAGGAAATAATTTTATTTTTATTTGTTTAATTTTGTTGGAGAGCACTATATTTATTGTAATTGTTTTTTTCTTTTATTATTATATTAGAAGTACATATATTAGATTTCTTTTATGTTTGATTGTTTCATGTTTTAGGAGTCTCAAACATTTGCTATTATAACATTTCTTACGATATGTTTTTGCATTTATATATTTGAATTATTTATCCTTTGTTGGTTCATGGAGGATCTTTCGATTCAGGTATGAAATTAAATAAATTAACAGTGGTATAATAAGAGAATGATGATTGTCTATAGGCACATGCTCCTAGGCACCAATTAAATGGGCACTAAAATTGTTTTCATTGATGAACGAAATTTCACACAGGAAAATCTTTGGCCAAGATTGGGGCAAAAATTGGACAAATAATCCAAAAGTCAAAAAAATACCTGTAAAAAATCTGGCATGACTAAACGCGTATCACTCAAATTTCTTTCTCTTATCTAAGATGTGCTGTTAATTTTAACACCAGATTTTTTGGGGTCCGGATCCCTAGGTAGCCGTTCAATGTACAGCCAATTTAATCAATATCGTTAGAGAAGTTTAATAGAAAATCACAATAAATCTAAAAAGGTAAAAAGATTAAAGTGAGCCCCAAACAATTTTGTTTGGAAGGATTAGGGTAAATACATTTTAAAGATCATCTAAAAAATAATTGTTTTATAAATTTTAATCAAAATCGTTAGAGAAAATCGAAAATAACTAAAAAAGTCCATTACTAAAGTACTAGTACCAGTTGGCCAATTATATTCAAAAGCGACGAGAGAATTAGCTTAAATATAAAATTTCAGCTTGTAGCCTCTTTTCGTTTTTGAGTAATCTTGTTCACAGACAGACCATTTTGCGAGACCTCAAAACGTATTTCCGTTGAAAATTCTCGACATCAATTTTTTTTTCGATCACAATACTTTCTCTTTCTCACTAAATAGATATATAGGTAGAGAAAGAAAGTAAAAAGTAAGAAAAAAATATTAATAAAGAGAAATTTGGAAAGAAGGGGGTAGTATCTATTTTATAATCAGTCCCTTTTTGGATGACCTAGGGCTCAATAAGCGTAGGAGCAGTTCCTGGGATTATATGAAAGCTAACCAAAGGAGATTTTTACAATGCGATGCTCCTTCTTTAAGTGGTAAGAACGAGAAAAACAACGAGCACTACTTTTCCTGTCTTTTCTTATATAGATATCAAATTTTATTAGGAATATATGTAGCAGAAGTATTATTTTATAATCAATCCCTTTTTTGGATTATCTAAATTGTATATTTTTCTAAAAAGAATCAACTTTTAAAATAAGAGAAAGTAATAAAATAACGAAATTTTCTAGTCTGAATTGATTTTGACTTCTTCATATGAATCTCTTTGGTATGATGGATCACAAAAACTTAAAAGAATGCTTATTATATTTATGATTAAAGCTCAAAATCCTGTTATCTTGAGTATGGGTAAATTTGGGCCAATAACTATGGAAACATTTACTACAGTAAGTAATAATCCTTCCTTTTAGTGAAATATCTCTTAAATTTTAAATTAATTAAAAAATTTTGTTTTTTTAGGTTGTGAGAGGATCTTATTCATTTTTTGCTGTTTTTAGTAAGATTTAAATATACTATTTCTATTTAGAAGAATTTGTATTTATTTATTTATTATTCTTTTAGTGCATTCTGTAGTAGGCCTTTATCTTAAATATAATAGTTTAGAATTATAAAGAAATAGTAAAATTAAAATTAGTTGATGAATCAAAAGTGCTTGAATTTTTTTAAAAGAAATAAAAACAAATATTTTTTAACACCTTTGGATCCTTTAAGGTTCCAGATAATTCTTGCAGTGTAGAGCTTAGGGCGATTGAACTGGCATTGACACATCGCACTGCTACAAAGTGAGCTCCTTTGGAAAAGTTTTTTTCTTTTTATCCTATAATTCACAAGATTCAAGGCATAGACAGTTCGCTAGTGGTAAAGGGATGTGAAGTGGTCTTTATGTGGGTATTTCAAGAAACGAGGTTGACGTGCTACGACTTTTAAAGAGGGCTGATGATATTTCAACTAAATATTACCAAGATGTTAGAAGGTATTTTAGGAATGTTTTCTAAAAGGTGTGAAGCGTTGAATGAATATTGCACAAGATAACACACTTAAGAGAGTAAAACCTTTGATTTCGCCCTATAGAAAGGATAGTCTCTCCCTTCTTACTAATTTGAAGATTGGGCAATATCCCAATATGGTAATATTCGAAAGAAGTATTTAATTAATGATATTAGCGTATTTAAATGTGATACGAACATGAATAAAATTGTCCATTTTTAAATGAAATAGGTTTGGTTAATATACTTGTAATGGTCCCGACTATATATTGTTTATTGGTATTTCTTTCTCTTATATTTCCTTTATTAGTTTTTATGAATTTTGGTAATTTAGAATATCTCCACTTTTATTTATTTGTTTCTAGTCCTCGGTATTGCCCCATTACAGACGAAGTGAGTGCGTGATATTTACTGTGATTTACTTTTTTATTTTTGTTTATATATTTTTATTTATTTATTTATTTTCCTACCCACTGTGGTTAGGGATCTCATTTTTTGAAAATCAGGATCAGTAAAAAAAAATTGCGCATAGAGTTTGTAGCTGAGAGCCATAAAATCTTAAAAAAATCGTTGTATGGAAAATTGCATTATATAGTTAGTATTAAAGAATACAATAATTATACTTCCCTTTCTTATTTAATTTCTATATACTTTGAATATTTTAATATAAATATTGTTAAGTAAATAAAATTACTGTATATTTTTTTATTCATAAAAAGATAGATTGTGAATTACCTTATTTTGATTTGTAACAGTAATAAAAATATTTGTACCTTGAAACACTTTTGAAAGGTTTATAGTTTTTGGAAAATTTACATTGAAATTTTTGGTTTGTAAACATTTACGTACTTTCACATAAGTATATATTGTGTCCTAATAAAAATAATAAAGATAAGTATAATAATATTCATGGTAAAATTTCATGGAATATTATTAATTTTTCAAAGAATACAAGTTTTTTACGTCTTTTTCGGCATCTGGGGCAATTTGACTAATTCGTAGCCAATATAATATAAATTTTTGTTCAGGAATCGAACCTTATGGTACGCGATCTCTCCCTATGCATATACGAGGGTTGCCTTTTATATTTCGGGATTTGAGTTGAAAAACAATCTTTTTGATGGCCAAATGTTGATGCAATATTGAATGTATGCTGGTCTCACGATAAGTCACATGATGATCTTGCAATATCAGTTCTCGCACAGCATCAATGTTTTCCGGAACAACAACAGATTTTGGACGATCTACACGAAATTCGTCCTTAACCGAACTAGGGCCACGATTGAAACCATCGATAAACAGTAGTCCTTGATGGTACTTCATCGCCAAAAGTCGAATTAAGTTCATCTATGCACTGTTGTTTAATCCACGTCTAAAGTTGTAAAAAATAATCGTTCGAAAAATGTTCACGATTTAATTCCATTTTTAGCCGAGATGATTTCAAGTTATTGTAAACTACACAAATAGCGCTCGAATATCAATACATTCTGAGTGCGTATATCATCAAAAATGTCAAAATATGCGTCAGCAGCACTAGTAGCGCAATCCCGAAATATAAAAGACAATCCTCGTATAAGTTTTCGGACATTTGGCGTCCCAACCTAAAGTTATCAGGAAAGTTATACAGGAACAAGAATTCTAAAATCGAGATTGTCCCGGTCAAAACTGTGGTAAAGGGATATATACTCTGGGAAGATTTGAATGTTTTAAATAGATGAACTGAGACAACCTATTTTATAGAATCTTTGACATCTAAGGAGGCATCTAATGGCCTTACTAATCGACATCTTGTTCAGAGCTAACAAATTGTCAATTTTTACAGTTGTTCGGTTATTTGGTTAACATTGTAATATATATTTACATATGCGTTAACCATTAGCATCGGTCAGTTTAATTTTTATTTTCACTTACAAATGATGCTTCGAGTAAGTGCCATACTCAAGAAACGCACGTGTAAATATATATTACAATGTTAACAAATTAAGTGTTCTGAACTAGAAAAATTGACAATCTGTTAGCCATGAAGAAGTGAGTGACACGCTCACGTTGGCATCGTTAAATAACTTATCATCTGGCTGCATCCTGGGATTAATGTCCTAAATACTTAATTTTATTGATTTTTTTAAAAATTGATATAAGTTGATAGAACTACTTACCATAAGAATAAAAAGGATGTCTTGAATCTATAAAAATTGCCAAGCTTTATTTAATCTTATTAACATAATATATCCTATTGTTTTTTTTTTTGGAAAAAAATCATAAAATTTTGAATCTTAAATTCTAATATATTTAAACACATTTAAAAAATACAACTTTTCCACCTAAACCTGGACATTTCTTATGCAATCTCAACAATTTCTGTGACGTCACCTGACTCATTGCCTTGCTTATCTCTGATTGGTCAGAAATAAAAATTGAACTCAAGTGGCCAATTCAAAATAATAATAATTTAATTTTTATTATATATATACTCTGGAAAGATTTGAATGTGTTTTAACTAGATGAACCGAGACAACATTCTCCCTATTTTATAGAGTCTTTGACATTTAAGGAGGCGTAAATAGCTTAACTAATCGACACTTTTTTCAGCTTGAGTTATTCAGAAGCAAAAAGAGTTTTGTCCACTTTTTGAATTTCAATCATATCAAAAAACATGTGTGCTTAGCTTTTTAATAATTAAATAAATTTATTTTATTTTTTGATACTACTAAGAAAGCGAAGAAATATTTCTCCACTATTAATTTTCTGGTTTTCATTATTTATTTATATCAGACAAATATTAATTGATATTGATTGAGTTTTTCACAATAAAAATTTAATTTTATAGGCCCAATTTCAACAATGCTTCTACTTAAAAAGGGATCACAATGGTCGCATTTACAATAGAGTTCAACAAGTTATGTCTCAGTATTCCCAAAGTATTTCGAGGTTGAACAATAAGATTATAAATTTAAAGACAAATTTAGGCCAGTGCGATAAATACAGAGTATGGGAGGGGGGAGTGCTTAAAGAAAAAATTCCTATAAGAGTTGTTAAAAAGTTAGAGAAGTGAAAGTATGCTACGAGAAAAAATGTAGGAACGACAAATTTAAGACTATATAAGTTCAAGGAAGTGAGAAGGTCCACCAGAGATAATTGATTCACAGCCAAAAATGAAAAATTCAAATAGGAATATAATTTTTGCTTGACCAGAAGTAGCAAGGTGGCTGTTAACAATGGAGGAAGAAGACAGTCTGAAGGCCCTAGGATAATAAAACTCTCAAGTTTGAGAAATTTTGGTTTTGGAGTATTTTAGTTATTCGTTATCGTGTTAACGAATACAGACTCATAGACACACAGATATAAAAAATACAATGGTATTTTCAGACTCATGGAGGTCCAAAATGTCAAGAGCAATAAAAATCTTGAGATCGAGAAAGAGAAAATATAATCGACACTAAAAAATCTAGTGTGACTGCATATCACATTAATTTCTGTTGCCTAGTCATCACATAAGAGAAAGTTGGGTGGTGGGTTATCCCACCAGTTGTATTGAGAAAAATTTTCTTTTATTTTGGCAATGCAATGTTATCGGCCTTTGTTTCTTTTTCATATTATTTATGGGATTTACTTAATCTTGGAGTATTTAAATATGAAAATGAAATAAACGATTTCAACAATCCATCTTGCATTACATAAAACAATTTTGTCACTCGAACAAGTAGTAGCACTGTACACAAACTGATAGGCATTGATTGGCATTTATATACATTCTTTGTATATTAAATACACAATAGACATCTCTGCAATTTTGACTCACTGTTTTGTCATTTGAGTTTATACTGTATCTATTTTTTCTTGTGTATGTAAAAATAATAATATTTCTATAAAATCCAATGTAACATTGCTTGCAGGTCTAAATCGACTGATAATTAAATTAAAGCCGAAACGTCTCAAACTTAAGAGTTTTATTGTCATAGCAACTTCTCATCAGACTGCCTGCTCCATCCACCATTGTTATTTTTGCTTGATCTTGAAAGGATATCTATCTTTTTCAACACCTCAATATAAGCTTAAAAATCCTTTATTTGAAGAAAATAATAAAAATATATCAAAAATACTAAATACGAGTATTTTATTTGAAAAAATAAAATTATTAGAGTTTATACAAATAATATTTAAAAATCTAAATTACTTTTAGGTCCTAATGATGAACAAGAAAGAGGATAATTAGGATAATCATCTTGCTCGCGTTGTTGTGTGACCTCAAGTTCTGGTGGTAAATGTAATTTCTGAAAAAAAAAAAAAAGGAAAAATATGATTGAGATAATAAATATTTTATAAAATAAATTCTAACGTTTTTCACTGATGACTTTAATTAAAAATTAAAATTAATAAAATACTTAAATCAATGAATAAAAATAAGATTCATATATGATAAATCATTTCTCTTGGGAAAAAAATAAGATGAGATTGAATTATATTCAATATTAATTTTAATATACCTCAATAAGAAATCGTTTTCTGAGTGTTCTATAGGCCAGATCAAAACTTTCCGGTATATATGTTTCCATTCTATTAATTGGCGCTTGCTTTATCAAATGAAATAAGCCATGGAAATCTTTAAAAAGAGGATTTGTTTCTTTTTTAGATCCTGAAAACGATTCAGTTCTAATGCAAAAATCGCATAAATGTTGTATGCGTTTTATTATTTCAGGATCCTGTAATATAAAAATTAATATATATATAAATAAATAAGTGAGTGTAGTGGTAGAGACTTGTGGATGGGCTGAAGATAAATATAGTTCTCCTCTTCCACATTTCGGAAGAGTACACAGAAAACACAATAAATTCCTTTGTTCAATCACAAGACCATATATTCAATATACTGTATATATATTTTGCAACAATTTTAGTACATGATTAAAGGTTTTGATTGTTCTGCAATTTTTCGTACAACGAAAAGGAGATAAACTGAAGTAATGCTCCTCCACTCGCTGCATTGGAAGAATTTAATGCGCACAGTCGAATTGTACTTTTCAAATATTTTTTACTTTCTCGTACACCTAGTCTAAGGAAAGTATTTTAATCGTCCAAAATTTCGATCTCGTTGATTGTTCTTGAAGTTTTGAAACTTCCTGAGACCGAAAATAGCGTCGTATTTATTATGTCTATGTGTCCGTTCATTAACACGATAAACCAAATTTTACATACTTGCATTACAGCAAAATTATAGATCTCTCTAAACCTTTGAGTTATTTCACGCAACCTTAAGTGGTACTTTACCTTAAGCGTTTTCTAAAAATCGTGATAACCCAAATAAGATTTCACAGAGACGAGTCAAATGTTGTATTCATATATATATATATATCAAAATCAGAGACCACTGTTAAAATTTAGTCCACTTCCAGCAAACGGAATATGTGTAATCGAGAAAGAGGAGGGGAGGCCACTCCCAATTTATTTCAGATTACAACTATTCTGGGAAAACATTTACAGAACAATATCTAATCAGATGGAATATATCAATATTTTATTTTTGTATTAAATTTAACAGGATTTATGAAATAATAAATTACCTCATAAAAATGTGAAGGTATCGTAATAAAAGCAACTGATAAACTTGATCTCACTACAGCTCTTAGGGCGTAAATAAATTTAAAAAGCCTTTGTATCGAATCTTCATTATTTTCATCGAGACCCCACATTGGCGAACCAAGTGAATGAAGTCCTATTCTTAAAACATTTCGACCATCTAATTTGATTCCTTCATATAAATTGTATCCATAATTTTCAATATGATATCTTATTTGCATTAATAAATCATCATAAGCAAAAGGGGGTGTATTTGAATTCAAATCTGAAAAAATTAATAAATAATAAATATAGGTGTTTATTAAAAAAATTATTTTAAATATATGTATATAAATATTTATTTTTAAAAATAAAAATCCATTCTGTACTGGGTTGCAAAAGATATATGTTGCATATATGTTTATTGAACCCATGTTTCAAAAGTAATTGCGCACCTTCTTAAAAAATAAATTATAATTTTACCTGGAGAATTTTTTAAGTTATTATTCCAAAATATGGGATCACAATGGTTTAACAGCTCTTCACTCATTTTCCTTGAAAGATCAAAATAATGCCCAAAGCTTTTTTCATTCTTAGCTATTTTATTAAGTTGTTGTTGTTTTTGATATCGCCAAGCAATATTCATTTTTGCATCGGGAATATGTTCAGGAACATAATCATCTTCAGGAATCACTTCAGAAGGAAGTTGATTGTCATATAAAAATTTGGGATCAATATCTTGGCTGGCGATGAAAAGACCGTTTTCACATAAAACACCTTCGGCGATAAAATATTTAAAAAGTGTTTTTGCCACACTACCAGAAACATCCTCCTCTGAAAAAATTGATTTTTTTAAATAAATAAAATAAACGTTTATTTAGAATAAACTTTGTAATGTAATAAGTATATATATATAGGAAAGCCCACTCCAGTGGCATAACAATTCAAAAATTATTGGGAGGGGGGCTGATTTTTAACCTATATTGGTATATATATATGGTATAGATAAAGAAAAAATGAGGAAAAAAGAGAAATAGTTCTAAACGTAGTGTTTTTTTTTTCATTAAAGCAAATTGACAATTAAAATATGGGAAAATAACAAATTAATTAACTTAATAAGTTTTATTGAAGTACAAAGGGCTTTATAAGATGTTTTAATATTTATAATGAAAAAAATGCTTCAATTTTCTTTTAAAGATAAGAGCCTTATATAAAACAATAAAATAATTTAATTGTCAGTTATTCACCTAAAAGAAGAAGTGAACCCACTGCTAATCCTCCATCTGAAATTTAATTTATTAAATATTAATTCAATGTATGATAATTAAAACTTATGAAGAAACTTTGAGTGACTTACCTAAATTATGATCAAGTGCTGGGATGCCGGATGATATTATAAATTGTGCATTACAAGAGTTGAATTGAGCTCCAGAAATATTGGGAATTTTGATTTTTGGTAAACTTTTATTAACATTTTCACTCATTGTCTTTTGAAAAAATTTACAATAAATTATAAAATTCCAAACCTGTCTAGTTTTTTTATAAAAATATTGAATTAAAAAAGAGGTTAGGTTTGGAATTTCGATTGAAGCGCTATCAGTTGTTACAAGTTGGAATTAAAAATTGTTTAATTTGAACTCATAGCCCTGTCTTTGGTACAGAGGTAAACGTCGTGCTTTCCGTACTAAAGGTTAAAGGTTAGTGGTTCGCTTCGTCTTGAGTAGAGTTGCTAGATTTCAAATCAGGTCTCGCGGGACAAAAAAAAATTACCTTATATTAGTAATAATTCCTAGAGCAGCTGAACGCTGAACTGATTACAGATGTAAAAATAATTTTAATTCTAGAATAAATTTATATTTTAGTATGATCATTTCAAGTTCATTTTAATTTAATAAGACAAATTCAAACAGAAATTAAATGAAATTTACCTTATATAAGTAATAAGCTACAGCAGTTGAACTGAACGTTGTTAATCACCGATATTCACACATATGACGCTATGGCGCATGACCTTTAACTCGCGGCTTCTAGGGTATTCCCTGACAGATAGTGACATTTAACGATATTATTTTATTATTTTACAATCAAAATCTTAATTTGATACCTGCGGGACATTTAAATATTTTTGCGAGTCGCGAGACAAATCACTCTTGTGCGGAACTTCTAGCAAAGCATCTCTAGTCTTGAGTGACAAAAATTTATTTATATTATATTAGCTACCAATTGGCATAAAATAAATAAGGACGGAGTTTAAATGCCACAGATGCCAAAAAATATTTAAGAAAATAGGAAATTTATATTTTTACAATTTTAAAATTCTAACAGTATTTTTTTTAAAGTCTTTCGGCATCTAAGCCCAGTTAGATTCCGTCTTTTTTATTTATATTAAATGGTAGGCAATATAATATAAATAAATTTTTGTGAAAGAAAGTTGTGTTTAAGAGTTGGAGCTGAAGGCGGACTCGAGCTAGAGAGGAAGTCAGGAGCAGGAGAGGACAGAACTACGCAGCTAGTAATAAATGGAAAATTAAAATCTAATATTATCTGTATTTATTTAGGAAGTGGAGGGGGCAAAAGAAGATCATATGCAAAAGGGATTAAAGGAAGAGGACATAGAGGAATGAACGATTTGGCGGAAGAAAATAAAAATGAGAACTGGAGTGAGTATTGCTTCCCCAGAGTATATGAAAATATTCTGAATCCAAAAATTGTGGGATAGATTTACCAGTGCAAATCCATTTCTTAAAAAAAAAAAAAAAAAAAAAAAAATGAAAAAGTTAGAAGTAAATAATTATTAACTCCAATTTATTCGCCCGCAGGTAAATGAACAAAAGGTCTTTGTGTTGGAATAATAGACCGGATTCAAAATTAAACAGTATATTTATTAAATGAATCAATATTATAAAAATACACATTCAATATTGATATTTTATCTTTTTAAACATTCGCGTAACAACTATAGTCCACGGCTCATTAGATAATTACCATTCGTATCACACACATCAATCACTGAGCGATCCACAACAAATCTCTCCTTTCGCTCAGTGAATCTTCAGTTCAGTTTCAACGATAGATAAATTTTTCAAATGCCTCTTCATGAGTTCATAACTTACATCTTTTGTCATTATATCGGTTTCTAATTCTCCTGACTTTACATGATATTCAAAATTTCCATTTTCTCTTTCATCTTTCAAGAAATGATATTTTCTATTATGTTTATTTCTATTATTGACTCTCTGATTTTTGATCCAATCAATTACAGATTGACTATCAGTACAGGTCTCTTCACGATTTCGTCTTGTCCAATTCTGACTCCATTGTTGACAACGTGACCATTCTTTGTCCAACCAATTTGTTTCAAATGCCTTTATGCACGATTCTTTCTTTAAATACCCATCTTCTTTTCTAACATCACATCTAATTATAAATGCGTTATCCTCGAATTCTCCTTCAGCAATTAATTCTCCATTCTTTTCATATATTTTGGCACCTTTGTCATCTAAAATTATTCTTTTGCCTACCTTCACTAAATGTGGAACTGACATCAGGTTGTTACTTAAATTCGGAAAGTATAAAACCTTTTCTAATTTCAATTCATATCACCTACGGTATCTCTATGCGATGTCGGATGCTTCCTCTGCACTCAGATTGAATTTTTCTGCCATCCTCTGCAGTCGAAATTTCAACCTTTTCTGGAATCTTCTCTATCATTTCATCCTTTTGAAACGTCATATGTGATGAACATACCGAATCCATCATCCAAGTCATTTCTTTAATATCTTCAGTCTTTTCAAATCTATTATCCATTTCTTCCCTAGTCTTCATTGCATGCTCACTTGCAAAACTTGTATACTCTTTTTTCTTACTTGTTCTAATCTCTTGAGCATTCTTTTCTCAATTCTGTATCCTCTTCCCCGTTGAAATTTTTGATTGCATCCCCGTGAATGTTCTCTTTTATATGAATTACCACCTTCTTGATTAAATTTCTTCTGCTTACTCCAACAATGATGTCCCATTCTTCCACAGAAAAAACACCCTTCTTTGTTTCTATATTCATTTCCTCGAAATGCTTTGACATCATCTTTATTTTTATTCTCGTATTTTCTTTCGAATCTCAATAATGTCTCTCTTACGACTTCATATGTAATGTCCGGATTTGATGATATAGCTGTCGTTGCCTCGCTGAATTTTCTTGGTAAACCTTCAATAATAAATTCATTTTCTTCAATTTTAGTGCTTAATTCCATAATTTCTTTCGCGATCGATTGAGCACGAGTCACTCTTCAATACTTTCTCTTTCGAATTTCTCAATTCTTGCTAAATTAATTTTTAACTGAATTCTTTTCTGACCCTCATCTCCTTCATGTCGCTTCTTTAACAAATCCCATAAATCTTTTGCATTTGAAATTCCTCGAACCGTCATAGCCAGTTCAGGTGAGAGGGTCAAAATTATCATGATATAAACTTCATCATTCTTTCTAGCCCATTCCCTCCATTTACTATTTTCCTCTTTATTTGGTTTATCTTCTGTTATGATATCATATAAAAGTTTACTTTTTATAAGCGCTGCAATCCTCATACTCCACAACCCGTAATTCTTATTTGTCAATGGCTCAATACTCGATATTCCAAATGTATTCGTGTCTGCCATTATTCCTATTAATTTTCAAATTAAATTAAAATTTAATTTAATGTATACGTTTATACTTATCTTATTTTGCAGAGATTTCAAGGAGCTATTTAACCACGATCTGCGCTCTGCTACCAATTTGTTAGAATAATGGCCCGGATTCAAAATTAAACAGTATATTTATTAAATGAATCAATATTATAAAAATACACATTCAATATTGATATTTTATCTTTTTAAACATTCGCGTAACAATAGTCCACAGCTCATATATAATTACCATTCTTATCACACATATCAGTCACTGAGCGATCCACTACACTTTGTGCCTAAGCTACAATGCTGTACCATTGATATATGAGAGTTAATAAGGTGGATATAAAAAATTCATTTAGATATTTATTTAAGGGATATGTATAAATATTGAAAGATATAGAAAACAATACAAAATAAATAAATAAAAGTAATAAATATAAAAGGGAAATAACTTAAATGGTAGCTTTAAGAGAAAATCAATAAAAAGTTATAATAAAATATTCTTAACAGAATTTACTCAAATTAATATATTTGTGGTTTACAACAAATATACATAATAATATTAATAAAGAATAAATAAATACATTTACATCTAACATGAATACATATATTGATTTAAAGCAATTAAAAAAAAAACAAAAGAAAAAATAATCTTATTAATAAATTAATCTTAATAAGATAAAAATATATATTATTAAGATTTTGTACAAAATATAGCAGATTTTTTTATTGATAAAAGCTCAAATTTTTTCCTTTGTTAGAAAAAATATGGATTCTTTTATTTTTGATTTAAACAAAAACAAAAATATTTTTTATATCATATATAATTATCGTCAATATCATCTGTCGCCAGATAGAAACTTTCTCTAGAATGAATAATTTAAGTTTTCAAAAAGACATTTTTAGCATAAATTATGTTAAAATTGATATACAATAATAAATTTGAAATAGCTATAAAAACTTAGCTTAAATTATTGGCAACATTGATCTTAGAGGAAAGTATGATTAAATTTAAAGTTCAAAAATCTCTCAAAAACTATTAATGAGATAATTTATAATAATAATAATACTCTTGATTTTACAAATCTTTGATAACGTTGAATCACATTTGATGTTCAATAGATGGAAAAAGTACTTTAGCCAGAGACTATTATGTCCGCCAGCTTAATGAGTTTTATCTCCCTCAAATGTAATTGGGCAAACTGAATCTTTACATACATGAAATCCAAAAATAATACATTTAATAATAGTTAAAACATTATGAAATTTGATGATTTTGAATTTCATCTAGCTCTCCTAAATATTCCTCAAGTTGAAACAAAAGATACAGTTTGTTTAATTATTTTTGAGGGGGGGAGAGTATTATGTAGTAACTATTTTATATTATCAATAAAACAAATCACAAATTGTGCCAAAAATATCTTTTTTTCCTGTTGACTTTCTTTTATGAAACTTTTAACTCTATATTTTCTCCTATACATTTAGGGTCTTCGAAAGAATACTTAACAAGGATTTCTTATATTTAAATTTAAAAAGTAAAAAATTAAAAGGAGAAAATTTTTATATATAATTTGAACAGATGATAAATCTTCGTTTATATATCGCCCTCCATTCTGACAAAACTCCCGAAGTCATTATAATAAAAAGGCTTGCTAAAAATTACCTAATTGTCATTCTTAACCCAATAAATATATAAAAAATGACTTGGTGGGTTTTGTCAGAATGCGAATAATATATATCATCATACGAGTAAAATTTGTGCTTTGGTCTTCCTTATTATTTAAATAAAATATATATTAGACAGGGTGTACATAAATTAACTGCGTATTTTGAAAAAAATTGAAAACTTTTATGTAAAATTCGTATTGAATTATCTTGATCATGTTCAAATTGTGCTCTGCACAAAATTTTCCATGTACAGAATTTAATTTAATTTAATTTCTTTTCAGAAATCCTTAATGATGATTACAGAAGAGCGGATAAGAGGAGATAAATTTAATGATCTACGAGAAAAATTCCAAAGAAAATTTAGAAAACGTGGACCAACAGACTACGCCATCCGTTCACTTGTAAACAAATTTAAAAGATCCGGTTCCATGCATTTAGAGGAAGGATGAGGACGGAAAAGGATTGGCCCAATCAAAACTGAGAGAATTAGACAGTTGTTTGACAATGAACCAGGAACTTCAATAAGAAAGGCCAAACAGCAACTTAATATCCCCCAGTCAAGAGTGCATGAAGTGTTGCGGACAACACTTAGGAAGAAGACATATCACATTCAATTACTGCACTCCCTTAATGAAGAAGATTATCCCAATCGAGGAGCAAGGTGCGCAGAATTTGTGGATCAAATTGAAAATGAAAAGCTTTTGAATAACATTTTATTCAGTGATGAAGCGACGTTCCTGAAACGACACATGTGGTAAAGTTAAACGACACAGCTGTCGTATCTGGGCAAATGAAAAACCAAGTGATTTCATGAAATGGGAAAGAGACACTCCAAAAGTTAAAGTGTTGCCTGGAATGACTAAATTCAAAATTTATGGTCCATTCTTTTTTCAAGAAGCATCTGTGACAGGCAACATCTACTTTGATATGCTCCAACTGTTTTTAGAACCACAGCTTGATGATGGCATTGTTGATAATGTCGTGTTTCAGCAAGATGGTGCACCATATCATTACGCTCAAAATGTCCGAGATTACCTGAACGGTCGTTTTCCAAATCGATGGATTGGACGTGGAGGAGCTAAACCTTGGCCTCCGCGTTCTCCAGATTTAACTACCCTGGATTTTTTTGTATGGAGCTTTGTCAAATCAAAAGTGTATCAGCAAAAAAAAGTAATTTAACTGAACTTAAAGAACGCATACGTTCCGCAGTGTTGGACATAACACTCGAAATGCTCCACAACGTTTTTCGCAATGCTAAAGATCGCTTTGAAATGTGCAGAGATACGGACGGACCACATGTTGGGTTATTTAAATGAAGTTTGTCTTTTTTGTTGTTGATTAAATTTTGTTTTCTTTTTTGTTCATAATTCAGCTGGAAAAATAAACATCAGATTTTGTGTTTTATCATTAAGAAGAAATTTTGAAATTTATAGAAATACCCTGTACATGCAACACTAAAATTTTGTGCAGAGTATAATTTGAACATGATCAAGATAATTCAATACGGATTTTACATAAAAGTTTCCAATTTCATCAAAATACGCTGTTAATTTATGTACACCCTGTATATATGTAAATTTAGATTTAGTTTTTTTTTTTAAATTATTAACCTAAGCAAGGCATTGTATTTCTCAAAGATTTTAATATTATATACACACATATAATACTTATATATATATATACTAGACGGAATATTTTTTCACATATACATCAAATATAGATGAAAATACATTAATATGATGGTGTTTTTTATTTGTATGCGGAGGGATATATTTTTTTTTGAATTTGGTCTTTTTTCGACTTTTAGGAACCATGTCGAAATATTTGATTATAAAATTTGTGAATCAAATGGAATAAGAATAAGAATGTTAAATAATTTATAAAAAGCTAAAAGGTGGAACGAGATATTGTTTCTGTCAAAATTGCACATTTAATATTAATGATTGATTTTAATACTTTTATTATCTTTCCACTGCTAAATAATTAAATCTTAATAAAAAAGATAGGAAATGTATAGATATGAATATACATATATTAAGAAGGATTGAGAGCATCTTTGGACGGATATGTTTAAATGAACAAATTGTTTAAATATTCTTCTTCCTCTGGATTCCTTTATTTAATTTTATTAAAATGATATTTAGAGAGGATATGGAATAAACAAAAAATTTAAAAATTTTTAATGGCCATAATTAAAAATGTGAGATAGAGTTGATTAAATCTTTCTGACAAAATCATTAAAAGAGACAACGAGACAACTACTAAATAATTAAATCTTAGAAATTCTAGATTAATCAACTTTATTCAAATTTTCTCCTAGCATAATAATTTTGCATTTTTATTCCATTCATATCCAATGTGCCGAAAAGACAAGAAATTCATTATTATAATAGATATAATTTTGTGCATAATTTTCTTCTAATTATATAAATTACAATGAAAATTATTCAAATTGTCCAGCTAGTGTTTAATTATTTTCAACAGGTTTCAAGACCTTGTCTTCACACACTACGATTCTTAAAATTTTTTGCAGTTTTATATAATTTGGTTTAAAGGTATAAATCAATACAAAACTTACATATATACACATTCTAAACTATAAGGATGAGTTTTTGTATTGACAAATGAAGATTACATATTAAAACAAGTTCGATGAAAATAGAAAAGTAAAATTTTTGAGCAATACTAAACTTTCTCTTCTAGTGAGAATCTACTTATTTTATATATTAAATAGACCATTATTTGATCTAAAAATATGGTGTGACAAAGAACACATCACACAACTTTCTCTTAAGCAAGAGAAAGTAATGTGATGTACTGCCACACCAAATTTTTTGTATGGTATATCAGTTCCCTAGAGGTAAATAGTGTACCACCAATTTTTTTATTCCAAAAAAAATATTTATAATTAGAGGAAAAAATTAAGTTGGCGTTTAACCCTTTGCACTCCGTTGTCGCTGCTGCGGTGATATTGTAAAATAAACTTTTAGCCCCGTTGTCGCCGCAGCAGTGACATCAAAAAGAAACATTGTTTTTTTAATTTAAATATTTTATATATTGAATTTAAATATTCTTTAGTTTTTCTTGGATGCCTATGTTAGTTTGTATTAATAATTGTGTTAAATTATTATCATTTTTTTATATTTAGCCTCAAAATGGAAGGAAATAATAGCTATGCAAGAAATGAATTTTCAGAAAGTGAAGATGAATTCGAATTTAACCTATACAGCTACAATTTGGCTGAAATTAATATAAATGAAAATGGATATAGTGATAGTGATAAAAGCGATATAATAGTTCATCGAAGCTGAAAGGCACAGCCAATTGAATCTGATACCTCCTCGGAAAATGATTGAGTCAGTATTACAGAGAATGAATACATGCCCTTAAGACTAAATTTTTCAATATGACCAAAAGTAACAGGACCCTAAATTTCCTCTAATATTTCTGAACCGATTCAATTTTTGAAATTATTTTTCTCATACCAGTTTGTAGATGAAATAATAAAGGAAACAAATAACCATGCACTATCTGTAATGGAATCAAAGAATATAGCTAAAGACTATATGGCAAACATGGAATGATGTAAATAAAGATGAATTCTGGGCTTTCATTGGACTTATCCTTAATGTGGGTACAATGCCTGTTTCTAACATGCAAGAATATTGTTCAACTAAACACACCAGTAGAATCCCTTTTTTTCGGATATATTTACAGGAGCTCGATTCAATCAAATATTTTGGATGTTCCTTTTAAAAACACTCGACTCGGGAAGCAAAAATCTTAAAACACGAATACAACGAGCCACCATTTTTTTAGACTATTTAGATTCAAAATTTTCTGAACACTATTCCTAGAAAAAATATTTGTGTAGACAAATCTATAGTAAAATTTAAAGAAAAAATTTCTTTCATTTGTTACAACCCTATTAAGCTAACAAAGTGGGGTATAAAAATCTATACGATGAAGGATTCTGAAACAGGATATATCTATTCTATATTACCTTATTTATGGAAGTATTACATCAGAAAATCTTATTTGTCCAGATTTACCAGTAAGTACCGTAAGGAATTCCGCTACATTTATATCAAAATTTGTTAGATATAATACCCGAGGCAGGGTTACCATGTTTACTGATAAATATTATACCAGTATACTTTTGGCAGAAGAACTAATGAAATTGAAATGCCACTTGACTGGCACTATAAAAGTTAACAAGGTATTCCAACCTTCATGAAAAAAACCTAAGTTTTCAGATAAGAAAACTTTTAATTATAAAAAAGGAAAAATCATGTTTTTAGCCTGGAAAAACAAGAGGATTGTGTCACTTTTGAGTACTTGGAATGATGCTGGAATGATAGAATCAAAAAGAATTCTTCTAGGGGGCACAGAAGAAAACATTAGAAAGCCTAATGGAGTGGCCAGCCACACAAATTCCATGGGCGATGTAGATCGAGCTGATCAATGAAAAAACTTATCTCGTGGAGCTGGTCACATGAGTGGTTAAAAAAAAAGTACAAAAGTAAAGTAGTAGTATTCGTAAACTCATTTTATTCAAAAGCTTACAGGTATAAGCGACGAGGGTACTAACTTAAATATAAAATTTCAGCATCGAGGATCTTTTCGTTTTTGAGAAATCTTCACCCACATAGGCAGCCACGACAGAGAGACAGACAGACATCATTTTGCAGGCTAAGGGGACCTCAAAATGTTTATTTCCGATGACATCGATTTTTTTTGAGATCGGAATACTTTCCCTCTATTATATATTACATATAAAGGTAAGAGAAAGGAAAAATTAATAAACTATTGAATAATTCTGTATTAAAATTCTACCACTCTTTGCAAATAGCTTACTTGATTCTCTCTATTTGGTTAGGCACTTACGAAAATAAATCACAAGCCCCCTCCCTTCGTCGTCTCGGTCGAGACGTTAGTGATAGTGACAATATTGATAACCTTAAAAAACCAAGAGGTGAGAGTTCGTATCCCAGGCAGTTTTTATTTATATCAATTGGATACCAAGTGATGCAAAATAAATATGCCTGGATAATTTGAAGCGAAATATATACATGTATCGTTTAAAAGTCTATGTGATCCAGGGGATTAAAAAAAAAAACAAATCACATGCCCTTAAAACAAATTATCTACTACTTAATATTTTCGATTTTTATCTTACGATATATTCTATATCTAATTTCTCTTTCCGAATATATATAACTAACTGTAACTGGATTTACTTTTAGGAATTCAAACTCATGTTATCTATATAAAAAAAAGTTTCATGACCTTTTTGAAGAAAATCTTTCAAATTATCAAGAAAGTTGTAAAATTATTAATGAGAATTAGAACAATGTTTCCCTCAATGGAAGCTTTTGTGGTCAAAAGTCTCTAGTCTATATAATATCGTACTACGAATAAATAATTCATGATTACGTCATAGCCGGATAAAAATTCTATGACATTCATTTTTCTAATTAAAAAGCACTTGAATTTCAAAATAACTTATTGAAATAGTATTAAATAAAAATAATTATAATAAATAAAAGTGGTTTCTAGATTATCTCAAACAAAAACTCTTACACAAACCAGTGATTAAGAAAAAGATAAGGGTCAGTAGAATATATATTTTAATAAAAGAACTCTTAAAATTTCCTTAGATTATTTATCAAAAATTTGGAAGGAAAAGAGTTTAAGAATCCAGTCGGGAGAAGAATTCTATCAATAATTCAATAAAAGAACCGAGCTGCCTTTTAATTAAGTCTCTAATATAATCTATTGAAAAAAAATTCGAGAAAAAAGTTTGAATAAACTTGAAGATATGTCCATTTCTTGTTATAGATAATATATGGAGCACTGAGTAATATACATAGAGACAAAGGTATATTTCTATTATATTGTTTGTTTTAATTCAAGTCATTAAAATAATAAAGTAAAAAAAGTTCGATGGACACCCCAAATATTACCTTTGATTAATATTACTAATATTGATTTAGCATAAAATGTTTTGAGTTGCTTTTAAAAATTTATATAAAATATTTGAGCAAAATGCTACTAGCTACTCTAAGGTCAAAAAAACCATATAAAACTTCTTAAATAATAATCAAATTATTAGTATGAAATATAAATAGAAACCATAGATATAAGAATTTGGTGTATATGCATAAAAAAAATTAAACAACATAAATGGCAATTTATGATTTATTTTTCTTAGTGGGTAATTTTTTTCTCGAAAGTAGCGAATAATTTATGATTATTATATATTTTTACAGATATATCTGATACGAGGGGCTGCCCCTTCCCCTGAACCAAGAAAAATTACAAAAAAATATTTAAATAAAAACAAGGAAAATGGTTGAAAATTTCTAAATAAAAAGATATAATGGAATTTTGAACAGGAAAATCCTACCAAATATAAAAAACTTTTTTCTATTTGTTCACCTCCTCCAAGTAAAATTCTGCCAACTGTTAAAAATTAAGTTATGATTCAGTTCTTTTTCTCCGGACTTAGTCAATTATTTTTTTAAATTTAATTAGTAGCCAATATAACTTAAATAAAACGGACTGCCAGGGTTTTATTTGAAGTTGGTGGTTTTCAAAAAAAGTCCTAAAGACTGTACCGTAAAGCATTAGTCAATATATTGTTTAAGATGAAAATTTTTTGCGAGATGAGTTTGTGTTTGGTTGGGCATAATTCGCGCCTCCTGCACTCGATCGAAAATTCTCCTTTCGCAGCGGTGTGCTACCTACTTTAAACCATATGTTCAGCGCAATAAACTCATCATCAATATTTAATGATGGTGTTTATTAGACCATGTGTCCAGATGTAAAGGTAGCACTTCGGCCGCGAAAGCGGAAAATCCTGGCGCGAATTATGCCTAATCAAATACAAACTCATCTCACAAAATATTTTTATCTTAAAAAATTTAAATAAATTTTATCGCTCAGGACGGAAAACGAACCACTAACACTTACATCCTGACGACCTTTATTTCAGCTATAAAGAACAGGGGCAAGAAGATTTTATTTGTTTCATAATAAAATTTGCACTCCCTGCAAATTATAATTATAATATATTATTTTTTTAAATAATTTCAAAAATTTTGGTGAATACTTTCCATATTTGAGCCTCGAAAGAAAGGAAGACTATAAAGTAATCAGATATTTAAAAATTATAATGAGGGATTTTCCTAATAATGGTTAAATATTAAATGGACGATTATATCACGAAAGACAGTAGCCAGGGAGATTAAGTTTGAAGCTAAAATGAAATTGTGAGTGTGAAAAATTGCCCTCCTTTACGATGAGTATGCAGTTTTTAGAAATCATTTAACGCCTTTTCTAATTATCTAAAAATTTTCCACTATTAAAAAAATATTACATAAATAAGTCACTATACTATTTCTTTTAATATAATATAAATATATAGGGATTATCTATATAATATATCTTTGAAAATCTATTTTTTTAATCGCAATTTTGACATTTAATAGTAATTTTACTACTTGTAAAGTTCCACCTTTTTTTTTTTTATTTAAATAAGTCTATGTGAAAAATTTAAAATGGAATATTTGTAAAAAAATATATTTTATCATTATTATTATTATTATATTAAAATATCTTACTTTGGACTAGAATTCATTATAAACTTAAAAATATGCGGATTTTTTTTGTACTGCAATATATTAATATAAATAAAGTTAAAATAAAAATAAAATATGTTAAGATCATGTAAGGAATATGTTGTTGTGTGCGTGCTTTTTTTAAATATAATTGTTGAAAATGTGTATTACTTTTTTTGTGAAATAATTTAGGAAATTATTTTTTATTTATTAACTAGGCACTTTTATATTTTTTTAGGAAAAGAAAAAGAGAGAGAGAGAAAAAGGAGAATTTTATTCACATGCAAGTTTACTATCAAAGCTGCTGAGAGCAATTGCGAATGCCTGGACTGCGCAGAGCGGATAACGATAATCCATTGTGAAGACATCTTCACCAACTCTTCCAAATTGCATTACTATGTATTCAACTAAAAAAATATTAATTAAAATTAATATTTATTATATTATTAAAAAAATGATTATTTCAAAAAATAGGTGAGATTAGAAAAATATATGATAGTAACAAACGAACCAATTACATTCTATGATAAAAGTTTTCAATTTAGTGACAACAATAATGAAATAATAAATTCAAAAATTATTAATTGTTAAATAACTTACCATCGTTGTCATGAACTATTTGAAAATTTTTTACTGAAGCTTGCGTGACTCTACCATGGAAATTTAATACATAAGATTGCGTTTCATCATTCCAAACTGGAGTTTTATTATGAAGTTCAATTAAATTATCCATTGTTTTATTTCGCCAACATTCTAAGAAAAAGGAATTTCACTTTAATTTTTGTTCTTTTTTTTAGACCGCTTGAACGGTTAAAAGGCAGCAAGTTTTTGACAATTATATATTACGTTTGTCGGTTTCAAACTGTTCTTGGAAGATAACTATTATATCTGATAAATTTAGGAATGTGTGAGTGCTGGTGTTCTGGCGTAAAGGTCAATTTCCGGAATAAGCTCCCACAAGACCCAACCTCACCTAACATGTTTCTATATGTTTCTATAATTAAATATTTTATTCAATTGTAGGTATGAAATTTTTTGAGTTCGTTAAAAGTGGAAAATAAAGAAAATTTATAAAATTAATCTGTCACTCTGACCTTCTTGTGTTTTTAAATTAAAAAAGAATATATTTATTATTTAATTATGATAATTAATATCAAATAACTAACATACCTAGCATTGTTTCCGTGTCGTCTTGTGGACAAATATGAAGCCGTTGGTGCTCTTGCGTCATTCCAGGTAAAACAACGGTCATTTTTCTAGGACCTTTAAATCCAAGAACATTTGTTTCCTAAAAAATGATATTGTATTTATTTAAATGAAGTATTAAATTCATAAGTTTATGGATTTAAAATATTGTTTAATTATTATCCAAGAATTGACAAGCCCTTGTTTTTTCATAAAGGAATATTAGACGACCTCAGAGATAGATAAGTAACAAAGAACTCCAAGACTAATGAGGAAAGGCATGGCCCTTCCTGAGACCCCCTTTTTTCCTACGCCAGTGACACGATCTACGATGATTAATTCAAATTTGATGTGAACTTAATAAAAAAATACCCTCATTAATTGTTTTCAGTTCATTTTGCAGCTATATCGAATTCCAATTTCCTGCTCATTTACAGACAGATTAATACACATTAAGTCATAAATGCTTGAGAATGGAATAATTTTTTATCACATATTTACAAATAAACTTACATAAACAACAGCAGCAAGTTCCTGCCTTTGAGCGTTTTTCTTATCGTTGTCAATTCCTAAAACAGGACCTCTTCTTCTACTGATACCGCTATCATAAACAGTGAATTGAGTTCCAAGTAAATTGGATCGTAATTTGCCAACAAATGCTTCACCGCCTCTCGATAAATCAGTTGGGTCCGTTGAAATAAGATAATTACTTGTGGCACTTTTTTTACGTTTTCGACCGGCAAGGAGAAATACCTATTTAATAAAAAGAATAATAAAAATTAAGTTAGTTTTGGAGATCTATTCATTTGAATCAGAAATTGTTATCCATTATATGCCTCGAAGCGGACTTGACAATCAGTTTATTTGTAAGTATATTTTTGCTAGTGGATCAAAAGACCATATGACCAACCTGGATTTTCATCCTATCTGGGATATAGGTGTGCTTCTTTTGCACCAAACCCCCGAACACTCGAATGTGAGTTGTGATGTGGTCGAATGTCCGGAGATTTGGTGCAAAGGAAACACACCGATATCCCAGATAGGCTGAAAATCCAGGTTGATCATATGGTCTTTTGATCCACTAGCAAAAAATACTCGCAAATAATTTGTTAAAAAATGTTATAATCCATTTTGAATGTAAAAGTTAATCATTAAAATATCGGTATTTTAATAATATTAAATAAAAATTTTATTTTATGTTAATAATATTTAAGACAAGAGGTGTCAAACACTGTAAATCGTGAAAAGGATACAACAACAAAACTATCAAAACAGAGACGATAAGAATAAGAATTTATTTTTATTTTTATTTTTGCTTTTATTTTGTAAATGAGTTATGATTCGTGATTGATATTAATTTTATACACCTTTTTTCCATAATCTCTTTCTAAATGTAAAAAGTAGGTAGGATAAAGTCCTCGATCCATTCCTTTCCGATCTCTTGTGATTCGACATTTATAATGAACTCCTTGTTTGCCGGGTTGTAAAACAAAGGTCTCTAGGCTGCCTTCTACATCGCCTTCTAATTCTCTTTCCTAAAAAAAACAAAGTATAATTAATCATAAATAATAACAATAATAATAATAATTTTTAAGTGTGAAAGAAGCCAATCTTTGAATTTAGGATTTAATTATTCTTATTAAAGATTCATTATTTAATACTGCTGTTCTTTTCTTATTATAATATAAAAAATGGTTTAAAAATAAGAATAAATGAAAATACTCAAGTGAAATATTGTTGGATATGTATAAATTTGGAGAAATTAAAGGGGTCGATTTGAGGTTCAATTCACAAATATATAAATTGAGATAACATCGAATCATCCTCAATGCCAAAAAATAATTAATAACCATCTACCAGAGCAATTATTATTTCAATTGACGGGCTTCTCATTTGCAATGACTCATGTCAAACAAAATACTTGGAAGAAAATTAGAAGTAGGATCTAAATGTTTCTGAATTTCTTATATATCATATGGATGATATATTTTTGGCTTTCCGGCATTGGAGGTTATTTAGAATATAAAGAAATTATAAAGCTATATTAACGTATTTCATTCATTTTCATTAAAATTTTTCTATTTATTATTATCCCAGTTTTATTCTCTAAATTATTTTTTCCAATTTGCATGTAAAAATTTGCCTTCATTATACATTATCTGTTCCTGAATTTCAAAGTGAAATATCACATTTATATAACAAAAGAAATTTTAAAATCTTAAGCTTAGGTAAATTTAGCTCAAGGTCAACATTTTTTCTCAAAAACATAAGAAATTAAAGATCGATTGAATAAAAAGAAATATATAGTTCAAGGTAAGAGAAAAGAAAATGATCTTAGAAGGATAACAAACAGACAGGGACAATTGAATCAGAGAATTATTTGAAAAATATAAAAAATAAATTCAATAAAAATTAGGGAATTGATGATTTATGAAAAAAGTAAATTAAAGCATTTAATATTAATAGAATCTTTCTAGTAATAAATATGACAAGGTTGTCTATCAAAATTTAATCGCTTTTCATTTGAGTAAAAAACTTGACATTTTAAAAGGGAAGTCAAAGTCCATATAATGCTATTATGAATTATATTTTTGATTGTTGGTAAGGGCCAAGTGGGTTTCAGAGAGTTGAGTCTTCTACATTCGGCGCTTTGCACTAAAATCCCGATATCCATTCATATCAACCACATTCACGCATTGCAATATTAATTATCTTGAATGGTAAAACTTGAACTCAAAACTCAAAAATGAAATATTTTTTATTTTTTCGGCCCTATTTAAGAACATTATTGAAAACTAATTCTTTTAATATATTATACAATTTTTTCTGACAATTGATAGAATCGAGTGAAATCTATAGAGGGCTTTTGCGGACAAAGCCCATTGTGGTGATAAAAATTTAAAACAATTAAAGATTGAGAAAAAATTTACAATATTTAACAAAAAATATGTGAAAGTAAAAAAAAAACCGAACTTTTAGCAGACAAATAACTTTGTATAACATCTCCATTTAAAGATGTCAGAGTGATGCGAAAAATAATTTTATCAATTTTCAATTTTAATATATTAATAATCTTCTTTAAAAAAAAACAATGAAATTTTTTCATATTTATATAATTAGGGGAAATCCGTTATTTTATTTGACCTAAATAAAATGAAAGCAATCGATTAAAAGTTTATTGATTAAGTAATTAATATTAATAATTACTTGAAAGTTCAAGATGTTATCGACGTAAGCAAAAATTAAAATAGAATTCATGTACAAGTATTTTTAAGAAGATGAGATTTTATATGATAAGCTTTTCCTTTTAGAAAGATAATATTTTTGCTCTCTCTCTCTAGCAAGAAATAGGGCGAAAAGCAAAATTCAGTATATTCTTATTAAAAATTAGAAATAATCTATATAGTCTATTATAAAATCTATAATATAGATAGATAAGTAAAATAATTATTAATTTTGAAAAAAATTTGAAATTTCCTTAAATATAAAAATACATAAAAATTATTATTGGCTTTTGTTTATAATTTCTCCAATTTATGATCAGAGTGTGTGATTGAAACATCAATCGATTTGTTACAAAAAAGCATGAGACGGAAATAAAAGATTAAATGATTCGATATGATCGATCCATTTGTAAAAATAATGAATTTTAAAAATTGATACAAAGTTTAAAAAAAGACATCTGCTCCTAGATGGTTATACTTATTATTGTTGTTGTTGTATTTGATAAATTCTGAAGAATAAATTAAGTTTGATTTTAGATAAGAAACAAATGCTTATTTATATTAAATTTTGATTGATTATGGTGTAGGACTAATAATCAATCAACAATTGAAAAAATGTAGGACATAGTAATAATATTGATTTTATTTTATTATTCTTGGCAAAAAATGAAATATCATATTAGAGAATATTCATTTATTTCCTTATGCAGATATTTGTCGAATAAGACTATAGTGGTATAGTTTTAATTTTATGGCGTTAAAAAATGTGACCTATATATCTAAGATTTAAATAAAATTATTACTATTTTTAGTATTAAATTATCACTATAATACCACTGTATTACTTTTTAAATGAAAGAAATAGCTGACCCAGAAATGTATAAAGGAAATCATAATTTGGAGAGTAGAGAAAATACCGTTTTAAGAATCTATAAATTAATTATGAAGTCAACTCTAAAATGTCATGCTTTTGTTCTAGGTTGACTACCATTTAATTTAAATAAATATGGAACCGAATGATTGAGATGCTGAAATTAAAAATAATAAAATCTAATATGTCCACCACATGGGGTCACAGACCTATAGATAGACTTGATGTTAAAAATAATGGATTCGTATTACAAATTGTTAAATAGTGCTTTTCTATTAAAATCCGTACAAGTCAAAATTTGTGAATTATAATACCTCTAAGGAATGAGTGTTGATAAAATAACTGAAATCACGATAACAATAGACAGTTAAATTTTATAGAAAGGGCGGAGGGGAGCTTAGCTCTTCTTACAACTGAGAGATATCAAATAAAAAACTTACATTTGAAGAGTTGGCATTCAAAGAATTAGCATTATCGGATGTTGGTTCAACAAATGCAACATTTAATGTATTCTCTTGGTTCAATGGTGAAATCGGCGTCGATTCTTCGTCTTCCATATCATTATTTTGATTTGAATTCAAATATAATGTTTCCATATTTGTATCTGAATCGAGGAAATGTGTTGTATTCGTATCATTCATATTATTTCCGTTAAAATTATTACGATTATTTAAAGTGGTTGTTGTTGTAGAGGTTGTAATTGAATCAGGATTTCCCGGTGACATTGTGAATTGAAGAGGGCCATCGTAACCTTCAAAAAAAAAAAGAAATTATATTATGAAAAATATTTGAAATTTAATAAAAAAATAATAATGGGAAAGAAATATGGGGGATTGATGATAAGGAAGTTCATTCACAACTAGCATTTTTGAGCAAATAAATATAGTGATATTTTTAGTCAATGTTCGTACAATCCTCCACAAGATCAAAAATTGTCAAAAATAACATTTTGTTTGTGTTTAATATGTTTTTTTACGATACCATATTATACATATTAGACTAAACAAAAAACATGTTTTTTTTTTTGATTTTTTCATCTTAAAGTGGGTGAATGACACCCATAAAATAGATTAAAAATATATCAAAACTTTTTGATTTAAAATAGCTATTAATATTCAAAAAGTTCTTCAAATCTCAAAATTTACTCATCCAAATTAACAGATTCAGACAATGTAAAAATTTGGTAAGACTAACTTCACATCACACAACAATTATCTATATAAGAGGAAGTAATGTGATGAGCTGTAACATCAGATTTTTTGTGTCATTTGTATCATATATAATAAATGTCATGTTTCTTGGTGCAGAGGTAAGTCTTGTTTCACGTACTTTCGTACGTGTCAGCGATTCGCTTCGTGTCCTGAGTGACAAAAATTTATTTATATTATATTGGCTATCAATTGGTTTAAATAAATAAGGGCGGAATCTAAATGTCCTCAGATGCCGAAAAAGACTTAAAAATATATATATACGGGTGGTCTGAAAAATTTCCGACAACCTAAAAAAGATACAAGACATTTTTTCTTCAAATTTATTTTTATTTTTCTACATAGTCTCCTTGTAAATCTACACATTTCTCTCAGCGATGCTCCCATCTCTTTAACCCGTCCAAATAGTACTCGGCGTCTTTCTTTAATAAATAATTGTTTACGAAGCTGATGGGTCGGAAACTTTTCAGACCACTCTTGTATATATAATAAATATTGAATTGCTTAAAGTATATATGACTGTGGATGCCAAAGAGACCTATATTAAAAATATTGTTTATTATCAAACAGTATTTAAAAAATATTTACATTTAGTTATCATGACAACTATTTCTATCTATCTATGACAACTATCTTTTAAATACTTAAAACCTCAAATTGAAGGCCCCATACTGTGGTGGAAAATGATTAATACATCTTAAATATTATCTAAATTATTATATGGATAGCCCATTTAATCAAAATAGTTAGAGCGAATCTTAAGAAAAAAAAGTACATCTATAAAGTACTAGTACTCTTTGGCCGATTTTATTTAAAACCTTGGTAAAGTATGCGACGAGATATCTATCAAATTTGAGCTTCTAGTTTTTTCGTTTTTGAATTAATTTGTTCACTCATACAGGCAGACAGAGTATTTTATGAGATCAATTTTGCTCCTGGAATCTCAAAAAATATATTTCCATTGAAATCACTACACCGGATTTTTCTGTTATCGCAATATTTTAAATTATTTTCACTATAGAATATATTACATATTTACCATTCCCCTCAAAAGTAATTAGACAGCCTGTATCTTTTATTTCGTCTTAATGGATTATTTAGAAGACCTACATGAAATCCGAAAATAATAAATTTAATAATAGGTGAAATTAAATTTGGGAATTTTGAATTTCATATGGGTCTCAATCCATTAAGACGAAACAAAAGATACAGGTTGTCCAATTACTTTTGAAGGGATAGGTAAAAGAAAGTAAACATGTGATATCCTGTGCCACTCATTTTCAATCTTTGTGCTTAGACAATAGGTTGAAAATATCAGAAATTTTAGATATTAGGGCCCATTTTTTAAAAATTATATCTTGGTGTCATTAAAGCATTTTATAGGACACTAAATTTGTAACATTATAGAAAATGGTCAGGTAAAATTTCACGAAAGAAGAGTCGAGGAAGAAATTTATACTAAGGGGAGAAGGAGAAATATAGAGATGAGGTGCTTGAGGTAGGAATATCCATAAAAGAGATCATAAAAATTTGGAGAAAAAAATTCATGTATAAGAAAACATAAAATGATTATCAGGAAAAGATCTAAAAAAATGAAAAGATAAAAATTATTTTATTTGGCCTGAGTAGGTGAGAGGTCAAATGAGAAAATAATAAAAATAATTGAAATATTTGCTAGCTAAAGAAATCTAAAAGATAGTGTTTCTTAATCTTAGTAAGTTTAATCTTTTTTTTCAAAATCTTGAGGGGGGGGGGGGGGGGGGGAAAAGCCAAAAACCCCAAAAAAACCCTCTTTTTTTTAATTTTTTTGTTTCTATTTTAAATTTGTTTTTAATTTTAAAAAATTTTTTTTTTAATCAACAACTTT
>JAAAKE020100800.1:7898-18473 GCA_010014785.2 Anisolabis maritima
CATATTTCTTGCAAATCCCAAGAAAGAGATCCAACTACTTTAATTCCTTTTTAAACGTTTTGAAATATTTGGTACATTTTTCTTCTTCTAAACAAATTTAATTTAATCAAATATCCATATTAGCATAGATTTGCATATTTATTTATTCCCTAATCCTCATTTGCCCGGGACAAGATTTAAATATCTACTCATGTATCCCGGACTAGTACAAAACCAGAAACATATCCGGAGAAACCTGAACTTCTTGTCTTCTTACTCCAAAATTGAGTTAAATTCTATGATTTATGGGATAGAATTCTTATCACGAAGTATCTTTAAGTTTATTTTTTTCAACTAAATTAAGATATTAAGTATTAATAAGACATCATGAAATCATTCGTCCATTACTCTTTAAGAAAAAAAAACGTAAAGATGTTTTTCAAACGTGTAGTAGATAGATTATATGAAGTCGGCATCTAAATATTTGTTTGACAATAGAAATCACCACGCCTTAATTTCCCTCCTTTTGGGCCGCTTTGTTGGCAGCTGTTACGAATTTTTATTTAATTTAATATCAAGCAACATGAATGGATATTTGGCACAATTTAAGGGCGTTGAGCGATGAATCGTTTTGCGCGGTCTTTCGGACTTACATTAAGATCCGATACAAAAGCGGCAATTCTTGTTTAAAAGGGGGGACGAAGACCCCGCGAAAGGTAAAAAGGATGGATGTCCAACAACAACAAACAACACGAGGGAATGACAATTGGCGGCCCACGCGTTAGACATTCAGGGCACATCACGAGTGGAGCGTGTCACGGATTCCTTCCGCAGCCTCCGTGTAAAACACTTGCCATGGCTGGCGTGATGTGCCTGGTAAGCGTTTACCACCCCCACCCCACCAGGCATACTATACGAGTAATAATAAATGAATTAAATCCTCATTTCCTTGCCAATACGTGGAAACACTCGGGCCATTGTCATTGTCACTTATCAAAGGGAGAGGGGGAAAAAAGAGAGAAGGAAGAGACTAAACTATGGCCCATCACAAGATATTAAATATGAAATATGTGCAAATGAGACAAATTTTTCAGAAAGACTTTAATGTTCCCGATTGTTAATGACATGAACAAACTTTTCAAGTGATGGTGGTAATTGCATAAACATTACTGTATTTTATTTTAGGTATAGGTATAAATTAATCTAAAAATTTCTCAAACATGATTTGCACTTCTTTAGGAAATATTCTATATAATCATACATTTATAATAAGTAGAAGTGTCATACACTAAGCAATTACAAATCATTTCCTTCCAAACATAATAATAAATAAATAATTATATAGATATATATTTACAGATAATAACAATCACCCATTCGCGTCCATAACCCTCTTTTACTCAAAAAATACCTCTTAACTATAAAAAATTAACAATAAATAAATGCATAAATATATCTTTTTAAAAGAAATTAAATTTTTCATGCGTTTATATATATTTTTTAATTGTAATTGTATTTTTTTCCGAGGTTATTTTTAATTTATATTGTAAATATATATATATATAATTATGTATGATATATCCTTTGTAGCCAATTACAAATAAAATAAAAAATTAGTAAAATTTTATATAAATTTTGTATACCTTCCACTTCACTAAAAAGATTCACTAGTTACGTAATGTAGTTTTCGAAATAATTTATTTTTTTACTATTAAGAGACAAGATGTAAATAATGATGAATCGAGCAAAAAAAATCTGGGAAAGTAAATAAAAATCGCAGGTGGTATAATCACTAAAACCGACAAGAAGAAAATTAAATGCTTAATTAATTAATCCTATAACTGCTGACAAAGTGATGGCAATTAAGTTATCTAATATTGTAAGTTACATAATGGATATGACAGAGAAAAAAATGTTTTCCTAAAAATAGACTATAACGATATGAATATATTAATATAGTTGAAGGAAAAAAAGATTTAGTAGCTATATTCTGAAATTTCCTAGAGTTCTGAAGATGATCTTAACCAAGACCGAAACATAAGCATATAGAGGCTAATAAAAAAGAAAAAATAATAAATTACAAATTATTTTCTTTCTTCACTTATTTTAATCATTTCCTTCAACCGAATTTTAACAAGTAGACACTCAATTCCTAATCCATTAAAAAAGATCATTTTTATGGGAAGAGTACTTGAGAGTTAAATAAGAAAAAAAAATTTTTTTCAAGTAGGTAGCCGAAATTCAAAAAAAGGGACGGGAAGAAACAAAAAATTATTCATTGCCTTCTAGCTTTTTTTTTACTCACTGCTTTATAATTCCACAAATATCTCTGATTTTTTGAATAATTTTGTGGATTCAAAATAAATTGGGAAAGTAAAAAATAAAAATAATAAGTTATATAATTAATATATTTGAATTATAAAAAAAAAGTTTGATATTTCCACTCCTTTCGTTTCCTGTTTCCAAGAGCTAGAAAAAAATTTTATATTAAAGTTTAGATTACTTTGCAACAAAGAATCTTTCATTCCTCGAGGGCCTAACATCATTGAACTCAAATTTCTCGATTGCTTTTTAGTTTTAATTAAAGCCGGCTTCCACTATTTAATTACACATTTTCAAAATGAAATTAATCCCTGAATAAGATGCAATTTGGCAACACTTGCGTTTAATCTTAATTTATTTTTAATTACATTTTATTATTATAAACATACTCAATATATTTAGGCCATTAAGCGTGATAATGTAGTATTATTTTTATTCATTTTTTTTTTTTTTATTCTAAATAGAATTTTTTTTTATATTATTAATCATTTTTTATTTTTTTCTTTCAGGAGGTCCATTTAAGGTGTAAAAAGAAATGTCAACCGAGATCATTTTATACCGATTTTAAAGGTAGGTAGGACTTGACATCGACTATTTATTTAAATGAATGTTTAAAAAAATGAAAATAAACTCAAGGCCATCCATCAAATAATTTATTTTATGATTATAGCACGCTTTGCATTTTGAAATCAATTGAAAAAATAAAATGAATTTATAACAAAAAATTATATAATTTAAAGCAAATTTTTTTTTCATAATCATTGTTTGATAAATAAAATGAAGAAAATAGGGCAATAATAGTAACTGTTTCATTTTATAACCCAATATCTAATTTTAAAAATGAATTCATTGGTAAAAATAAATTTTTTTAAAGAAAAAATGACTTATGTATGACTCGAAACTAAGAACAATATTCTTTCTTACCAATTAAACCATCAATAGGCTTAAGTTAGTTAAAGATACTAATAAAATAAATTAATATTTCAAGAGTTATTGTAACCTACATCTCATGAAATATGAAATATTCCTTTGTTTGGTTTGTCTCTTAAGATAAAAGCTTCTTCCTCTAAGGAAATAATAATATTTATGCTAAAATTTAACCTATATTTTTTTGGTGTGAAGTGATATTTTGCTAAATGTCACAATTTTTAATGTGACCTTGCCATATATGAGTTTTCCGATTTTGGAAAAAAATAATTTGACTCTTTTCTAAAAAAAAATATTTTGAAGAAAGAGTCCCATCTTCCTACCCTTGACCTTATTTTTTAAGGATTATTGGGGAATATTTGTTAATAGCTGTTTCTCTTTATTTGTGCTAATGGGCATCATTTATATTAATATTTTTTTTTTATATAAGAAAAAAGAGGAAGGGATAAACCCCAAGAAGTCCAAAAGATGTCTTTGCTATCACTTCAATATAACAACAATGTCAAAAATCAGAGAATTTATAGAAAATAGAATACGATATTCTATATTAAATGAAAATTTTAGAATATTTTCTTCCAAGCGCCATAAACACCTCTTTATACCCTTTCTAAAAAGGAGAGGCAGAATAGTTAAAAATAAAACAACTACTCTCGAAAAGGATTTATAAATCAATTCTGACGTTTCGGGTCCGATCCTGCTTTTTCAGGACCTTAAGATTCATTGATTTCTAAAAGACAGGTTTATTGCTTGAGATCTTCTCAGCTATCTTAACAGTCAGGTATAAAGTGGTTTTATAAAAACGATTCTGTTAAAATTTATAATCAACTCTTTAAAAGCGACAGTTGAAATGATTTCAGGTGTGAAATTATTTCTGATTATCAAAGTTTATTATTTTATTTCCCAAAATTTAAAATGTTATATGATGTAAACATCTCATGAATGGGGTCGGTGAAATACTTTAAGTACATTTATCTTTTTTTTTTTTTAATTATTTTTACTAGGGAGGAAGTAAATTTAAAATTAAATAAAAAAAATAAACACTCATATTTAATGAAAAGTTTCCCCTTCAGAAGTCTTAAGTTATATTATGGTTATTTAAAGAGTAACTTTTAAACTATTTTTTCCATTTCTACTAGAGTGTATAAATAAAAGAAAAGAAGTAGTTTCAGAATTTTTTAAAAACTATATAATCTAGATTGTTTGTAGTGACCTAGCAGCCCTGTAGGTATAGATCTCTTTTCACATTCCAAAGGCCAGTTGTTCCTTTCAATCCTGAGCGACAAATTTAAATTATATTGGCTACCAATTAATTTAAATAAATAAGGATGGAGTCTAAATGGCCTGAGATGCCAAAAAAGACATTTAAAAAAACCTAGAGCGGAAGATTTGATATTAAAAATAAAATTAAAAAAAAAAAAAGTGAAAATAAAACAAATTGAAATGAAGATGTTGTTCAACAATTATCGCTATAAAACTTAAAAAAAAATTAATTGGTAGCCAATTTTCAACGTTAAAGACGGGAAGCGAATCACAAATTCGAAAAATGCGAAGAGAGATAACTGACTCACGGGACAAAAGTCTCAGAAGGGTTTAAGAAATATTTTCATTATTGATATTAAAGTAATGCCATATATCAGGTTTTATTAAAATAAGAATGAATTAAGATGGGGGGGAGCGCCATCGTGGTGATTAAAGTCATTTTTCAATGAATTTTACCCGTACTTTAAATCTCTAATTTTATTAAAATAGAACATGGACATGGTTGCAAACTATTTTATTAAGTTTATTACGTAATTCAAACCCAATCAATGTTAAATCTCTCGAAATAAAACATTAAACAAATTTTTTTTTATTTTTTAGTGAATTTGTTTTTAAATAATCACTTTTCTTCAATGTTAAGCAAGTGATAAATGTATATAAATAATAATTAATAAAAAAGAACTCACCAACCAGAAGGTTTCCTGAGGCTTTGCAGAGTCGCACGTACTCACAAACACACACGCATAGGACGATATCACCACTCAACTAAAAACAGAAAGAAGAATGTTAAAATAATGAAAAAATGTGAATTGAATGTCTTTATAATAAATTTGACTTGAAGAAATTCTTTTATTAAAAAAAATTTTAAGGATTAAGAAAAAAATTATTTTTAATTTTTTTAATACGAAAATATTAATAAAAAAATAAAAAAAAGATGATAAATGATTTTAGAATGAGTGAAAAAAGTAATAAATAACCACATATAATGGAAACGGTAGAAAATTTTCGCGGCTTCTTTTTTTCATGTACAGTGCCCGAGGGCGTACACTTTCAGAACTTCTCTAAGAAATAATGCTATCAAAATAGAATAATTTTTAACTTATCATAAAATCTTCGAAATACACAAATAAACAAAATTTATTTTTGTTGTTTGTTTTTTGAATATCAGTCACGTTTTTTTTCTGTGCCCGCAGTTACATATATTGATCAGTTAATTATTTTTACATGATATGCGTTTTTAAATATAATGAAATGATTTGGTTACTTACTAACAAAATATCAATTCATTTAAGATTTTTGATAATTTTTATCAATATTATTTATATAATTTTAATTTCTATATATTTTAATTTTTTTTCTCTTAACTATTTGAATAATTATTTGTCAAGCTGTATATTATGACAAAAAATAAAAGCATATATATATATATTATCCCCTCACAAAGGTAATTGGACATCCTGTATCTATAATTTCACCTTGGATGGATAATTAGGAAAGCTACATGAAATTCAAAATTCATAGTGTTTTATCTAAGTTTAATTTATTATTATCGGATTTGATGTAGGTCTTCTAATTATCCAAAAGATGAAATCAAAAACAGGTTGTCCAATTACTTGTGAGGGTGATAGTATGTTATACTAATAATTATAATTATATAAGAGTCAAATAACTTTTAATGAAATTGTTAATAACTAACCACATCATTTTATTATATATATATATTGTATATACACGTATATAATGCAAAAATCTTAATAATTAATTAAATGTGACTGCAGGCACTGAAAAAGAACACCACTAACGTTCGAAACGTCCACAACAAAAATAAATATGAATGAAAATACATGATTGATTGGATTTATTCATTATTTTAAAATTATATATAAAATGAAATTAAATCACATTTTATTGTTTTATTTTAAATAGTTATTTTATATATAAAGTATGATTTTTGATTTCTTTTCATGATTCTTATAACCAGAGGCGTATTCAAGGGGGAGAGGGATGGGAGTAAAGGAAGTAATTACCTCTATGATTTTTGAATTTTAAGTTTTTTCGGGCATTTGGACTGATTTAAGCCTGGGTACGCCCCTGCTTGAGTTCACTTCTTTTTTGGCTTGTAAAGAAAAAGTTTGATTCCATGTTTAAAAGAAAATGCATTTAATATAAGTTTATATATTTGTTGGTTTTTTATTCAAAAGAGAATAAAATGTTTTATTATAATTTTTTGATTTGTAATATCCCGAATAATATTTAAAATAAAAAATGTTCGAATTTAATTTACATAAATATTCTTAAAATACGAATCATTTATTCTAATAAAACCAATCAATTATGCATTTTCGTTTAAACTTTAAAAGGAAAAGATAGAATAAATTAAGATCTCAATATATTTAATTCTTGGATAATAATAAAATTTCTTTTTTAAGATAACTCTGATTTGATAATGAATATAATTTATCTTAATAAAATAGAAAACTAAATTATTTATAATATTTGTTAAAAAACATTAAAATACAAATCATATGAGTATATATTAATATATATATATGTCTGATGAAATTAGTTAAGAGTGTATGTGGCTATATTGTGAATAAAAACACTTAGCACCAAATTTTATTTTAAATAAAGCTGAACGCCTGGCATTGATCTTAAGTCATTTCAAAGCCTGCTAGGAATATCCAAAGTGAAAAAAGTTCTCGTCATCCTTTGAACGCATTAACCTTTTCACTATTTTTTAATTTTTTCACTTTGGATATTGTGTCTACTCTGAAATGTCATAGGATAGAAAATAATTTATTAAAAAAATATTCGCTGGGTTGTTTTTCATGACTTTGATAATAGATGAAATGTTAATTTTTATTTATAGATAATGAATCGATAAGATACACCACCGATTTTTCAATTAATTAATAAATATATATTTAATGAAAATCAAATCCAAGCCAGTTCAAATTTCGCAAATAGGCAAAGTCATATTTTGATTTTTATTTTAACTCTATTCTTCAAAAAAATACTCTGGTAATAAATTATTTATTAAATAAAATATTTTTTAATCAGATAATATTTTTATCATTTATATTAAAAAAACGAAATCAAATAAAAATCAAGTTTGTCAAAACATGAAATATGTATAAAAAATTTATTACTTACCTTATTTATTATTATTATAGTTGTTTTAATAATACTGATTATATTAATAAATTATTTAATTGTATAAATTCACTCAATAAATAATAAAACATTAATATTTTCCTTTCACTGGTAAGGGAGAATAGCAGACAAAGAAAATCAAAGAACAGAGATGAGAGGCTTAACTCGTGCAAAGAGACTTTAGTTGTTGCGTCACAGATGGCGTCAGAGAGTATTAATTTAAATTTGAATTTTCAATATAAAATTATACTAATTACAAAAATTAAATATTGATTTATTTAATAAAGGATATTTTTTAATACGAATTTATATGGTTAAAAATAAATAAATAAATAAATAAAATAAAGAATTATTAAAAAAAAAAGAGAAAAAAATTTAATATAAAATTCTATTGTCCTATGGACCGTATAGATCAATCTATTGAGATTCTCGATACCTAAAATGATTTTGTGTAGGAGCTCACGCATCTTATACCTTTCCGACCCCTATTCTTAGACATTTACCTGAGCCCCGTGTTACTTTATTTTCTATTTCTAACTCCTCTTATTTATAGTTAAATATATTATTCTTTCTCTTTTAAATAATTTATTAATCTTAAAAAAATATATAATTTTAATATAAAAAATATGCTTTTCTTGTGTATTTGCTCTTGAAGGAAAAAAAATTATATAGATTTGACAGTCACGTTTAGGCGGTGCCCGATTTAAAAAAGAATTTTTTTTAAGTCTTTATCGTTCATGTTCCCAATTTTTTTTTTTTTTTATTTAAAATGAAATCATTTTGTATGGAGAGACAATAATTTTCTCGGTAGATGAAAAGAAAGAAGATATATCATGTCCATTCCAAACATTTAGGAACGAAACCAGGACCCGCCCTTTGTTTTATATGTAGTTTATAGGCTATAAGTCATATAAATATTTTAAGAAAAATATATATGATGTTATAGAAAATAATTTTATTTGCTTTAACTACTTTAGAAATTTTGATATTCATTTTTTCAAAATTCCTTTTATTAAATAATAATCATATGGATAAATTAAAATGAATTTTTATAATCAAAGGTCGATAACATTTTGGGAGAATAAAAAACGCTAATCGAATGAAAAATTTAATAAAAGAATATATAAAATTCTGAGCGAATTTATGATTCTAAATCCCTCTCCTTAATTAACGTTGTTAGTATCTGACCTTGTAGAAAATATACAAAATCAATTTTAAAATAATTTATTTGATATATAGAATAGGTGATTAGAGGAGAGGGAGTAGAGAGGTGAAGGGCCTCTCACTACCATATAGCTACCACCGGGAATTGGTCACTAAGAGCCAGAAACTGGAAAAGGGTTTTGGTGTGTGCCATTAGTGTATGATGTTCCAAGGGTAACCAACTGAGAAATTATTTTTTGCTAGGATTTTTTTGCCTTTAAAGGCAATAAAAAAAAAATATTTTGCCTACATTTTTCAACAAAAACCACGAACGTTATTTGGCAACGATTCGGGGCGAATATGTTGATGCCTCCCTCTGGCTTATAAAATAAATATACGACTGATTTTTACTTTTTCTTTATCAAAATAATTATTATTTTCTGTTTTTTGATATATTTTGCCATTTAGACATAAAACATTTAATAATCCACAATCTCCCATATTTATTAAGCAGTGTACAAATAAATCCAGTTAGAGACGTCTATTACCTCAGGGTGGTCTTAACGGCTTCAGGAAGACAAAAAAAGGGCGTTTGCAATACTTAAAATTCCTAAATTAATTGAAAACAATTTTGTTTTGCTTAATAGTACATGAATTGCTTTTTGTCAATGTGTATTTTACGAATGGAATTTCAATTTATTCTTGTTTTTAATTTTATGTTAGGAAACATGAAAAACATGGTTAAAGAATAAATCAAATTTAACATAAAATAAACCTGTATCATAAAATATTTATTTAAAAAAAAATTTCTATGAATTATTTGTTATGTTCGAAAAATAATTAAACCTACAAGTTTGTTTAGATATGAAAGGCGTGTGATCTTTAAGGTAAATACAAAATAGGAAAGTTTTACGCCAAAAAAAAAATATTCGTCATCATCGAAGTCAGAGGAGCTCATCGTATTTCTATAAATCTCAAACCTGTTCTCGAATAAAGGAAAGTCACCAATAGAAGAGAGAGAGACGGACAGGACTTTTTTTCCAGGGGACAACCCACGCAGATCGTGCTCAGGAGGAGGTATTGGACAGAAAAATTGAAAAATTGATGCTTCCAAGCCACCTGAGTCATCTTCAAGCCCGAGACTTCAATTGAATGGCTCGAAACTCCGAAACGACTTGAAGCACGTGTGGCTGCTGCCTCTTACAAATCATCGACTGGCTTAGAAATTTAATCTCATCCTCCTCCTCCTCCTCTCTCGCTTCAAGATCTAAGCTACGTGCATCCGTACCTTACAAGCTACTTGTCAAGAGATTTTTGATAATGAAATCTTTTCAAATCATCATTTATAAATAAAAATTTTTTTTACCTTTTGAATTCTGAGAAGATACAACTAAATTATCACTTTAAAGTTAAATGGTTTGGAAGCTGGAATTCTTTGCCTCCCTTTATCTATTTTATAATCTATGCATCATCTTAGATTTATTTTTAAAACCTTCAGGATTTGTACGTAAAGCTAATCAATCCTTTTCATTTTCTTAATTATTTTGCGTTATTTCTCGGATTTCATTAATACTAATGGCTGATTTGGAATAAATTATTTAAAATTGATTGTTCTTTCTTCTTGGCACAACTCAAAAAATTACTAATTTGCTTTTTGAGGTCTATGACGCTATTAATCTGGCTTTACTTTTTAATAATTAATTTTTTTTTTAAATATATTTTTTGTATTTGTTTTGTTAATTGTTTGTTGTTTTGTATTATGTAATTTATAAATTTGTATTAGTGTTTGAT
>JAAAKE020100811.1:0-14397 GCA_010014785.2 Anisolabis maritima
TTTTTTTGTATGTTTTTTCTATATTTATCCATAATTTACACTTTTGTATAAAATATTATTTGTAGTAGCGTTTAGTCGAATGACTGTTGGCTAAATGGGAAAAATAAAATAAAAAAAAAAAAGAATTGTATGAATTCCACAAGATATAATATTTTCAACAATCAAGTTGTACAGCAGCCACAATAAACAACTATGATTTTCAAATTATATTAAATTTATTTCTGCAACAGGAACCAGAGTCTTAACAAACTTAGGCTACACATATACATAACATTTTTCCTGAGGAAGCTAACTTTTAAAAAAATATGACAACGTTATTATTTATATTGAATGTAATTGATGAGAAAATGAGAGGAATCAAACAGCAATGAACTTAGCCTGATTTGTTAATAAGTATTAATAAATTAGATTTCATAAATTTTAATCAAGATATTTAATCTCATTGTTGATTTTTGAATATATGAGTTATATACAATATATTGTATAGCCTATAGAGTAAACTTGATTATTTCGAGGGTCGCCCTTAGCAAGGTGTTGAGTCGTCAGATTTCGCGACTCCTAATTTCAAGTAGCCCATTTGTCATCACAAAAGCTAGGTGGTTCTCCTTTGGAGTGGATAGGGATGGAACCTGAGTCTAGAGTCTACTATACTAACCACCTGTATAGTAAACTCAGTAATAATATTACTTGACACATTAAAAATTTTGATTCAAAGAAATACTAATAAAAATTCTAATTAAAAAAAAAATTTTCGGCAGCTATTTAGGCTCTCTCCATATTTATTTAAATGATAGTTAATATAGTTTAAATAGATATTATTGTTTAGGACGAGAAGTGAACGAGTGAGCACTATTTCAGCTCCAGACCTCCAACTAATAATAAATCAAGAGTCGCGGGAGCAAAAAAAAACCATAAGAAACAAAAAACATTAATAGTACTATTTGTTGTACATTCCAATTTATTCTAATGGCTTATTACATGAATAAAGATGAGTCACCCCCAGAGATTATATTATCAGAAACTATTTTATATCTTTAATAAAAGATAGCGTCGTGAATTATAAAAACTAATGGTATTCAAGAAACTCACCCAAGATTTTCTATGCAAAACTTGATAAATATAATGTCTGTTTAAACGAGGAACAAACAAATAAAATAAATATAAAAAAACCACTGTAGCTAAATCTCATCCGAATACATTCCCAAGATTTTTCTCTTTCCATTTAAATAACTCAAAAATCATATAAGATATCGAATCCAAATCTTTTTTATATAAAACTAGGGAGGATTATTTTGAGTCAAATTTCAAAATCTAGATCCATTCGCAAAAAGAATGGAAAAGGTCCAAGATTTGCCAATTTCAGAAGACCAAAAATTACACTCTTATTTTTATTTTCTTCTCATATTAACGTAAATTTTTAGACAAATCTACAGTTTTCCCTGCTGAACTGATTTTGATGAAATTTTAAACACAAATATAGATATTAACAAAAATCCAACATCTTTGATATACCAGTTTGAAGAAATGGAGATGAGAGGAGAGATTTCATAAAAGTTGCAAATTTTGCCCTATCTTAACATGGAGAAAAGACGATGTCTGACTTTTAGCTATGTGATAAAATATATAGTATATATATAGTAAAATAGAATAAATATTAGTATTTTTTTATCTTCTTCAAGATAATAATTATTTTCTAAGGAGGCACATTTACGCTTAAATATACCTTTATATAGGATCATTATACAACAAACAACCTAAATACAATAAAATAAAAATCTTAAAATTTTTCTTAAAATCGAATAAATATAGTTTCGAAATAATAATAATAATAATAATAATAGAAATAGTTGATTCAATGCCACCAACTTAAAAAATAAAAAATATGATTAAAATCCCCTTTATCGTTTCAAATGAAAATTAAAAAAGTACATGTACTCTCGAGATTATTAAACTAATTTTCAGGTTATTAATAAAATGGATATATTTTCTCTAGAAGGAATAATTAATTAACTATTAGTTATTAACACAAAAACATCCAAAATCATCTGAGATGCAGAAAGGACGTATTACATTTGTTCAGAAACAGTGTGAAATAAAAAAAATACGCCTTTTTTTCTGAGTTTTATAAAAGCTAGGATATATGTCACTAATTATCGAGATTTTATTTAAGTGAAAATATTTCCTCTCTTTTATAGAGTACTAAAAACGCGCTAAGCAAAGCTCATTTTTTTGACTTCACTACGTCTCTGGCCAAAAGTGATACGATGCATGTATTCGGATGAGATTTAGCTACAGTGGTTTTTTTATATTTATTTTATTTGTTTGTTCCTCGTTTAAACAGACATTATATTTATCAAGTTTTGCATAGAAAATCTTGGGTGAGTTTCTTGAATACCATTAGTTTTTATAATTCCACTAATAAAACATTTAAAGGGTGTTTCCATCTCCTATTAAATGTCTCCTCTTATCTATATATTTTTATTTCTGAGGAAACAAAAAAAAAAGACTATATTTATATTTATGGGAGAATAATATTATGAAAATCATATATAGAGTTGAAAGAAGAGAAGGAAGAAGTAAAGAAGGAGAAGAAGAAGAAGGATGAGGTCCTTTGTGACTCGTGTTCTCTTTATCTTTCTCTTTGACATCCCTCTCTCTCTCTCTCTCTCCACTCTCCGACCCTTTTGCACTTCCCGTTTGGCAATTGCCCAGAATGTCTCATCGCAAGATAGAGACGCCATTTAGAAAGGCATTCCTATTCCTATTTTCTTTTTCCTCTTTTGCAGGTGGGTTTTTGGCCTTTCACAAAAAAAAAAAGGTGGAGATGAAAGAAATAATTATTTAAAAACTAGATCTAAAAGGGCGTGTAACCTCTGTTTGGTCATAATAACCATATCATATATAGTTGATCTTTTTATACTTAAGTACAAAAATAAACTAAAAATTAAAAGCAAAAATTATTTAATTTGTATATTATAAAATAAAGTTGGCATTATAATGCTTTCCATAAGAGTTTTGCATGAATAAAGGAGCAATTTAGAGACTACTTCTTTCCACTAAAGTCTAAATAAACTGGAAACGCTTATGCCTATAATACTTTCTCTATGGGAAGCAGCAGTAGGGATAAAGATAGCACAGCATGCCCGAAATCATCATGTACAACCTAAACACTGATCACTCATCATTCATAACTGATTTGTAATTTATAATATAATTAAAATAAATTTTATGCTCAGGAAAAAAATATTAATCAAACCATATTATTATATGAAGAAGAAATAGCATATTAATTTTATATATATATAATTATAAAATAATTTTACTCTCAAGTTAGAATAAGAGATTGAGATATTTCAAAAACCCTCTTAAGAACTAGTTTTTTGAAATTTAAAAAAATACTGTTTTACTTCTGCTTAAAAACAAAAATAAATTCTTTAGAATTATATTTGTCGATTAGTAAATTTTTTAGTGTGGCCTATATGAAAATAAACTTGATTTTTGGAGATAAATTTAGCAACTTGGATTTAACTTTTTCATTTTAAAGATATGATGCTTGAGTTCTAAAGTAACCTCCAATGATTAAATATGCATCTTTGATAATGAATTGGACGTGTAGTGAATTGATGGCCAGATTGATTTGAGTAAATGCAAATGGGATGATCTAATGGAGGCATGTGACTAATGATGATCCGTAGGGCTGAGAGCAAATGGCTTCTTGCCTCAAGATGACAATAACAGCCATCCCAGTATGTTGAGGCTTCAGATTCGAGGATTAATAATATTTGTTTTTATTCAATAATCGCTTTTACAATAATTTGAAGATTATATAAATAAATAGGGGCGTGGATATAAATTGCTGATATGTAATATTCAGAAAACAAAAATTTTCTACAATTAAAAATAAAAATTTCTATTTAATTGGAGAAAATTCAAATAAAATGACAAATCAGTTATGAATGATAATATTTCAAAAACCATAATAGGCCCACACTCCTTGACCAATAGGTTGCCATTATCTCTATTGATAACTTTAAAAGCCAAATGTGAGTTCAGGAAGTCCGATGAAATTTATTTAAATCAATTGGATACCACTTGATATAAAAAAATATGCATGGGTAATTTGTATCGTAATAAATGGGGTATCTTTTGATGTCTATATAATCCAAGATGATAAAAAGAGTAAAAAAAATTTAATGATGGAAACGGAAATAATATTCTCATAGCCGAAAAAGAAATCGCCAAGTATTCTGGTTACCGATGAAACAGTTCCTAGTATTGATTGCCTATCAACCAGGCGAATGTAAAACGAATACTCTTGAACTTAGTTCTTTTTGTCTTATTTTGATGAGATGAAATCTTTAGAAAATTAGCAACGCTTCTATTGTTAATCAAAATCTAATTCATTTTTATTTTCTGTGGTTTCCTGTAGATTTTTATTTGGATTGATAGAGAAAAGATTCCCTGAAAGCAGTCAAGTGATTAAAAAAACAAAATTACAAAAAACATTTTGTTGGCTGTTTCCTCGAGAATTCCATCAACATCAATTTAATACTTATTAATTTATTTTATTAATATAAATATTACTTCATAAAATAATATATGATATATAGGATATATAATTTATTATTTACTTATACTCTTTATTACAAAGGGTTATTGTGTTGCTAATAATAATATAAGAAATTTTTTTTTTTAAATTTATTTTATAATAATAAAAAGAAAATAATGACTTTCTATTTAAACAAAGAACTTTTCAAGATTATATCATTTATATTAATTATATGACATAATTCCTATTCAAATTGGCCAAAACTTGAATATATATATATGTATATAGAGGGATATGGATGGGCGTAAGTCTGCCTAGCGCCCATCCATATTTTACATCTACATACAGTCATTATATAAAATTTCAATATTTTTAAGATATAATTTAAGACACCTGCTATGATTAATTGTTTTATTATTTATTTATTTTTTATTATCTTTGTTTGTAGAGACATCACCTCTGTGGGAGATCACCCTTCCTGGAGTCCTATTATTTGAAACCGATTTTTTGTCTCACTAATCTTCATTTCGAGTGAGGTCTCTATAACTTTCTGGACTTTATCTCCAGCTCATATGGTAATTTCAATGATTATTGTTTTTTCTAATTAATTTTATTTTTAATTCCTATATAATACTTTTACACATAGGCTAAAATATTATAATTTTTATTAAATTCAACCAAAATTGATTGATTTTTACTAATAATTATTTATTCATTTATTATTCATTTATTTTTGATTTCTAACCTGACCTAGATTAAAAAATGGTCAAGGTTTGGTTTTCTTTATGTGTATCCTTGTCAATGTTGAGAGTCAAAAAAATTATTTACATTTAACTCTATTTTTAAAAAAAAGTTTGGAATTAAGGCAATATAAATATTGAAAAAAATAATTGGATTTTATTAACTTGTTAGGACTAAAAAATCCACAAAGCAAAGGATAATTTGCAAGCTCACAACAGTGATTGCTGCACCGAATATTTGAAATAATTCCTAATCAATTAAATATTTCTTTATGGATTAAATCAAAAGCGAAATCTCTTTTAAAATCGACGATCCCACTTCAATGTCACTTAATTTTTTCTTATTATGCTTCTTCATATTACTTATTTCATTGTTTCTCTCATTTTCCTTATTTATTTTTCTACCGAATTAAAATGTTATTTTATTTTTTCTTCTTTTAAGAATCCTTTTAAAAAGTATCAGGTGATGTATTAAAATATCAAAGAGTTTTCTCTCTATTGAGAATCCCTTATTTTCTCACTAAACTCGGGGTTTCTTTATAAAACTTTCTCTTTCGAACTTTTATTTATTTATGTTTTCTTTCTTTTTTTTGCTCTTACCATCAATCAGTAAAAACTTTCAATTAAAATGAAAACAATGATATTTGAGATGGAGAATTTTCTTCTTACTACAGGACATTGTATTTTTTTTTATAACCGGGCTACCAACCAGAAATTTTTATAGGCCACTATTTCTCTTTCATCTCTTTTGTTTTCTAATATTAAATTTGTGGCACCATCACTTTTAAGAAGAGAGAGGAAATATTAAAAAATTTTTGAGCTTTTTTATTCAAATAAATATGGTACAATTTTGGTCCAAGGTGCACCCTAAAGATTGAGGTGAGCTATTAAATATAGATAAAAATGAACGCTTTTTAATAAAATTTTTCAAAATTATTAATACTACAAACCTACAAATAACCTCAACCTCAACCTTTCTTTTAACTTATTTTCTTTTTTGATCTTTCAACATATAAATTTCTTCGGGATGAATTGAAGTAAAGCTGCTATATTATTCCTTCAAATAGAAACACATCATCTCTCTCTCTCTATGATTAAATAGTTTTGTCTATTCCAAATATATTAAGATGAAACTTTGTCTGTTTTGTTTCTCTCTCTCTCCCTCGCACTTATACATGCACGTAGACACAGAGACACTAAAAGCGTGTTATTAATTATTTTAGAATTTCTAAAAGCTTTTTGTCGAGTCTCTGTCTCTAAAAATAACATTCATGCAGAAAGATTTATTAGTTTTTAAATCTCTCTCTCTCTCTCTCTCTCTCGCCATTTTTGATAAAGCAGAGGAGAGATAATTGGAAGAGAATGATAAAATAAAAAAAAAATATTTTTTAAAATAACTAAATTTACTCTTATAAAAAAATATAAAATATTTTTTTAGATTAGAGAAAAAAAAATTGTAAAAAAATAATTTTATTCACATTCATATAAGGTATGTCGCTGTCACTTGGTTTAATGTGTTGACGTCCAAATTTTTAATTAGAAACCAGTAAAATGGTCATTTTGTCGAGGCTTAGCCCCCCTGGACTCCCTGTTTCTTTGAATCTAAGTCCAAAGTTTTACTCAGCTGTACTAAAGTTTTTAATTAATGAGACCCCTGAAATATTTATATTTCTCTTCTAGAAACTTCGAATTCTAGATTAGAAATAATTAAGATAAATCATTTCTAAATTAATATTTTAAGGGAAAATTTGAAAATAACAAAATACTAAAGCTTCGTATTAAGTACCCCTCAAAATTGATCATCACATCTTATCCTGTGTGTAGGTCATGAACTAAATGTAATTAAAAAAAAAAATGATTCTACGATAAGCATCCTGAATTGTATAGCTTGATATTCTATCATAAGTTAAGATTTTATATTTTCAGATATAAGAAGTTTTCCATTTTTGACATGATGTGACATTTTGGAAATAGTATCTGACTCTTAGAGCAGTTGTATAGGGAGAGGCTTTGCGTCATGATCTAAAATTAAGTAATTCGCTTCCTGAAAGATAAATTTTATTTAAATTATAAATTTAATGGCCGAAGTTCATATGGCCTTAGATACGGAAAAAGACTTAAAAAATACTCAAAGACAATGAAGGCAAAGTCAAAATGAGCTACTGAGAAGTTGGAAGAATTAAAAAAGTGATCCCACCTCGCCACTCTGCTATGCTCCCAGAATACACAAGAAATTTTTCTTTTTAAAACTTTAATTTGACCTTTTTTTGAAATTTATCTTCGAGAACGAGCTGATACCAATAAAAATGCTTACGTTGCTAAAGTTGAATAAGAAATGTATGTAAATAAGCCTACAAATAAAACAAATGGCTTTACATATTTTGATTAAAATGTATGTACAAATTACAAAAAAAAAAAACATAAATCAATAAGATTAATCATTATTTTAATTTTTCACTTTTGGAATTATAGTCATTGTGAAATTAATGGTGTAATAAAGAAACATTAAACATTATAGCAAAATATATCCGATGAATAGCATTTTGAATATTGATAGAAACAAAAGATTAAATAAAAAAAAAAGAGAGAGAATAGGGAAGTCCCAGAGGTACTTCGACATCTATAGTTATTTAAACAAAAGCTTTTATTTTTGGAGCTCTTAAAAAAAGCCCGCAGATATTTCCTTTGTCTAAAATCATATAAAATTAATTAAATATCTACACTGTTTTTATTTTATTTTATTTTTTTGAGATGTAATATCACTTTACGTTCAATTCGTCTTGTGGAAGAAAGAAAACTTAAGGGGAATAGTCCCCTTCCTATACTTACTAGAAAACGAGTTTTAAGTTTATGATGAACTATAAAACAAGAGCAACGCACCTCTGCTTCTGGTTGTTGTTTTAGTTGTTTTATAAACAACACAAGAGATTTGAGTTAAGATCAACCCCTCTTTCGTCTAAGCGCGTGGCTGGCTTCATCAAAATGGAACATCTCTCTTATCTTATCATAAATAGATAAAAAGCAAAGAGGGTTGTGAAAAAAATACTATTATTGTTATTTATTGAAAAACACTTTAAAATAATAAATAAATCAATAATGACAAGATGAGCAGAGAATCCTCTTTGTACCATTTTACTTTCTCATAATCGTAGTATAGGAAACTATTGTAATCGACAAAAAATTCGATCTTGAGTTTTTTATTATTCATTTTGGACCTCCCTGAATCCGACAATATTTTTGGAATTATGTCTGTGTATATTTTCGTTAGCATAAGTCGAACACGCTTTAATATAGATCAACCAAATTTTACATATGAGCATTACAGTAAAATCGTAGATCACTATCAACTTTGAGCTATTTCCCACAAGCAGAAATGGTACTTTACCTAAAATATTTTTTTAAATTTCCCTATAAGTCAAATAAGTTTTCACTCACACTAGTAAAATGTTATATATATACATTATATCAATATCAGAGATCACGGTTAAATTTTGGTCCACTTCCGGCAATCGTTAATTTATTTGAAACCTATTTCTAAAAATCATAGTAATACCTATATATGTCTATACAAAAAAGTCGAGGGATCCTTTTCCGAGTTTTTAGAGTACTATTATTAAAAAATTCAAATTTAAGAGTCAGTGGTTCGCTTTATTCTAAACGATAAAATTTACTACTTAAATTTTATTTGTTAATTAAATAAAAACAGCAAAATGGAATCAAAATAATATTTTAATCGTCATTACCCTTTTTTTCTTTTTTTTTTTTTTTAATATACAAAGATAATTAAAAAATTGGCTGACCATTATATAGAATATCAAAATATGACAAAAGTTTTGTTTCGTACCATTTGATGATTTTTTTAACAAGTTTTCTTTTCAAATAAAATTTGTTCAGAATGATGTTAACTGGGTAGAGTTGGTGAGTAGCATAAGTAGCCAAACCTAATTAATCTATACAAAAAAATTTCAACCAAATTTTTGTTTAATTTTTTTTTCCTGGCAGTTTCAAAATTTTCTCACTCAAACCATTTATTTCTCCTAATCTCTATATACAATGTATTCAAATTCCTTTATTTAGTGTGTCTTAAATTTTGTTTGCATTATTATTTAATGAAAAATACTATTCCTACGATCATAATCTTTTCTAAAGAAAAAATCATTTCTCTCTCTAAAATATTAAAGAAAAATGAAGAGAGCAGATTTTTCAAAGCAAGTAGCGATTCCTATTAAAAAATCCTTCCATTGGAAATCTCAGAAAATTATTGCCTTTTTAAGTGGGAGACAAAAATATCACTTAAAGTTGAAAAGCTTTATTATCTATAAAACATGCAGACTTTTCAATTTTACACTAGATTAAGGTAATATGTAGCAAAACTCATAAAAGTTAAACGTTTTTGAGAAAATGACTTGGAAAAAATAAATTCCGCTCGAAATTTTCCATTTTTTTTTTTTTAATTTATTTAAAAAATTGGTAGAATATTTTCATCTTTGTTTCAATAAAATTCGTTTGGATATTCAAAAAAGAATCAAGTTTATTCCGAAACATGAAGGTGTACATATATGAAATTGCAGTGTTATGCAAATTAGTATTACACTAAAATTCCAAGTTGTCGTCACTGCAATCCAAACATTTATTCCAATGGAAGGGAAGCGAACTTTTGGGAACTGAAGCAGGGATAGGGCGATTATCCTGTCGATTCATACTGTTCCGCGGTTCTCTCGGCTGATGGGCACCTCTGGATAGGCTTAAGATTAAATGTTTGGATTTCAGTGGAGTCTTCAAAACATTGAGGCAATTTATATAATTCTGATATTAAAATTAATATTTAAAAAATGTTTGCTTGCATATTTAGATTCAGACATTTATAGTTTTATATAGTAAACTAATATTAATAATATTTTATAATTTTATTTTTCATTTATTTGAGAAAATTTATTTATTATTATTATTATATTATATATTCAAAAATAAAAAAAAATCTTATATGAAGTTAACATAAAGTTAAATTAACAAAGAAAAAAAAGATTATTTTTTCTGACACTCAATTTTCATCAGCTTAAAATATCATTTATTAGAAAGAAAGAGAGAGAAATAAAAAAATGTTTCTTTTATAAATTCATATACATTATATTGCATATTAATGGATGAATAGAATAAGAATGCATTCATACCTAAACAACAACAATTGATCAGGATTCGAACTAAGTGGGATTTAATTACTCAACTCAAATGATTAAACCCATTTAGTCTCTTGGATAATAAGCGTAAATGTACATAATGTTCAGAGTTTCTCTCTCCTTCTCTTGTTGAAACCCTCCATCCTTGGATAATGCATCCCTTAACCTCTAAGAATTTGACCACATAATTGTTACGTAGTCAGCTAAATTTATAATTTCTCCATTTACTCTATAAAACTAAGAGGAATAAAGATAAAGCGAAAAGTTGAACTAATTTCTTTAAATTAGTGAAAAATAAATAATTTGCATTTTGGCGTAATTCAAAGAATTCCCGTAATCAATATTCTTTTCTAAAAAAATGTAGAAAATTTATCAATTGACTTGGTATATAAAATTATAAATAATAAAAGGACAATTGAAAGTCAGCTTATATTGGGTACTTTTAATTAATTTAACTAAAAAAGTTGAAAACATCACTACTATACTATATATCCTGTCTGCTTGTCCGCATTTAAATCCATTGTATAACAAATAATTTTAAATATTAATATTTATTTTTCCTTTTGGCATTAAAGACCATTATGATTAAGATAGGTGGTAGTGATTCAGTCCATCTATATTTATTCATGATATCCAAGTATATACGGCAAGAAACCGATTTGATAGACAAAATTGTTATCTTTAAGGGATGGGGTCTATCATATTCAAATTATGATTAACTTCAAATGGGCAAGACTATATTTTTGAAATAAATGAAATCTTCCGTTTCTCGCTTAATCCTGTGACCTTCACACGCAGAACGTTTTATTTCTTTAGAAGATTAACACCTTCACGCCGGTAATTTTATTTTCCAACTCTTTCTTGTCGTTCCCATATGGCTCATTTTGGAAAAACTATTGCTCTAAACTAATTTAATAGATTCAACAAAGCATTTTCTTCTTTTTGTGACATAAAAACGGGTATATTTGTTATTCAATGCAAATTTTATAATCAAACTACAAAGAACATAATATTATATGGTGGGTACCTTTGGTACTTGTTTTCTCCTCTTCTTTAGGATAGAGATTTCAAATCTCTTTTTTTTTTTTGACTCGACTGAAGAAGTAGAGCCATAAAAAAAAGTAAAGGCTCATATAACAAGAAAATCCCTCCTAGGCCTATCTTATTTTCGTTCCTTTGTTCATGACAAGTCTCTCGTAAATTACCGATGATTTATTTATAGTAAAAATAAAATTCTAAATATTTTTGCTCTCATAAATTTCTTTTATCCTAAAAAAGTGATTCTATTCGCTTATAATTTTAAACATTCGTTTTTATGTTTATTTCATCATATTTTCATTTTCTATGTAGATTTGTATATTACATGGGACAAAAATTATTTACATTTTATTTACTGGAAGATAGGCAACCAAAATAAACACTCACTAATATATTTTTCTATTAAGAGCTAATATTTTAAATTACCTTACTGACGACGGCTTCATAAGGTGGGGGTGGGCCAGGCGGTTGTTGTAATTGCATCTGCTGTTGTTGCTGTTGTCGAAATGCAGCTGCAGTGGGAGTTTGCAATGATGATTGCCGAGGAAGACGAGTTGAAATGCCTGTCAAAGCAAAGCAGCCGATTGAAATTAATCACTCTCTCTTTCTCTCTCTCTCTCTCTCACACACACACAAACATATCTACACACACCTTTGGAACTTCTCCTTTTGATAAATAGACTCGGGAGCCGATCGATTATCCGGAGAGAAGCCAGCTAATCTCCAGTTATACAGTTGCAGCCATAAATAAAAGATCGGCAGAGAGAGAGAGAGGGAAAGAGGAGGATCATTAAAACAGAGGCCAATTTCATGAATAAATCAAAAAAGAAACTCTGCCCTATAATAATTAATTACTCCTTTACTTACTGAATTGAAGATGGGAGGAAATAGAGCGAAAAAACTTGAAGAGAGGAGGAAATCAATTTAATTTTTGACACAATCTCTCTCTCTCTCTCTCTCCCTCTCTTTTTCACACACTCAATTCGATAAACGATATAATATTAATTAAAATTAAAATAACCAAAAATTTCACCTAAAAATAAGAACTTCATGATTTTTAAGATCAAGAATTTTAGCCAAATCTCTCTAGATTTCCGAATGTTAACCATTATCTTAGGTAGAATATTCTAATATGACAAGCACGGTATTTGACAAAGGCGTAGTAAAATATAATTGTGTAAGATATCATATTTCAAAACACGAAGAGTCATCAAACCATCTCTATTTGGATCGTCTTTACTATTTTAAATGATTAAGCCCTGGGCGCAGATGATTTTTCGAGCTCTATTCGATTCATATGAATGAAATATAAACATTAAATGAATGTTTCGATCCAGGATTTAAAGCAGCTCAATAATTTTTAATAAAATAAATTTCTGTGAATATATTTTTTTCTGGATCAAGCACACCGATGCCCCGGATAGGCTGGAGATCCCTGTTCGATTCTCGGGAGCCAAGAGTCGCTTGATCAATCAGCAAAATAATAAGACCGATAAAAATAGTTAATCAAATACTTAACATACTTATGTTAGTAATTATTTTGCACATTTGCCATCTAAAGCTAGAGATACACTCAGGCGAATTGCATCCATCTGCCATATATTCCTATGGAGTAATGCCAAAGGGCAACTCTTACTCTATAATATATATCGGATTCAGGCACTGCGACCCGATACCTCAGTTTTCGCCTAACTTTATGTCGAGACGACCTGATAATGCTAATAATTTTCCACCTTCAGCTCAAAAAAAAAAAAATAAAAAATCAAAATTATAAAGCTCCCTTCTTAGATGTCTTTTTATTCAATACATAAAATTTAGTTGTCAAATCGAAGGTATTTTATTTATCTATCCCCATTTTATATTAAATATATAGATAACAAAAAAGCGGGCTCGTAGTAAAAAAATAAATAAATCAAAAATGAAAACAAGAAAAATTCAATTTTTCAAAAGTGAAGTCACATAAAAATTTATTTGATATTGTTTTACTGCCATTCAAGGAAATGGGATAAAACAACATTTTAAATACAAAATTGCCAACATGTCAACAATGAAAAACAACTTGTTGTGAGGGAGAGAAAATGAGAGCAAGATTTAAATCTAAAATTATTCGATGGATTAATATAGGGCGGATCTCCCTGGGTGATCCAGGCAATTAGGCAAAATTGGCCCTTTGCTATATTAACTGTGTTATTGAGGGTGAGATTGTCTCTCTTATGACAAAGTTAAAATAATTTTTTGAGGTAAGCCGGACACGAACCCGAGTTGTTTTGCAACACAATTTCTGCTTATCCGACTTAGCCACTGCTTCTTCATCTATAATTATTCAAAAAAATTTAATAACAATATATAAATTAAAACGAAAAATTTTAATGTTTTCAACTTTTATAATTGGGAGTTGAAATTGAAAACTGTTGTACTAATCCAGAAAATCCTTGTGGCTGGAGTTTTTAATTATAATGAACTCAAAAAGAAGCAAGAACTTTAAACCAAATTTTAACACTATATCTTCCAAACCTACATTTATCTTTAGATCCAGACCATTTTCAAACTTCTCATGAAGTATTTAGCTCTCAGATGGTCTGAAGATAATCTGATTTAAGACAAAAACGTCATTCAGGAAGGCATTATATTAAAATATAAATTTTGACTGCAAAATCTTATTTTTCTTGCTTTCATTACAATTGTAATATTAACGAATATTTTAGGCCTTTTGAGCTACTTACGTTGGTTGATCTTTTTTGGGATAAAGGTGACTTGTGCATTTTTAAACCAGCTTTTATAGTACAAAATTTCGGGCTTATAGTATACCAATTATTTGTAAAGTTTACAAAACTCCTCTTGTTTCTTCATTTTACATAAAATATTTCGATTTGATTTTGTATTATCATTTTTT
>JAAAKE020100822.1:0-18465 GCA_010014785.2 Anisolabis maritima
GCATTCCCCTTTTGTCTGGTTACTTCCCGCCGGGGACCCTCCCCGGGGGGCCGCCAACCCGCCAACCGGGGGGGGGGAGGGGGGGGGGGGGGGGGGGGGGGGGGGGCAAAGGGTCGTACGAATTTAAAGGACACACACACAGGCTGAAAATCTTTCTCAGTGGTTAAAGGCTCCATTAAGGAGAAGGGGGGGGGGGGATTAAACATAAATAGATATTTTATCTATTTTTAGGTATTTGGATATAGAGGGTAAGAAAAAATGTAACCACCAATTTTCTTTCTTTACTTTTCAAGTCATAAATGCAATAAAAAAAATGTTAATGTGTGTCTGTAGCTTTTTTAGCTGTGGGACCATTCATCGGAGATATTCTACAAATTTCTAGTCCTAATAGAGCCTAACGAGGCATTTAAATTTGGAGTGAATCGGTAAAAAAGACCGCCTAATATTTATTAAAAAGCACGATTTTCTCCGTCTAAATCTATTGAATTTTAGTGGTAGTAATGAAGAAGTTTTTCTCCATCCATGGACCAAATTTCAGATGAGTGTATTCTTAGAAAGTTGGATATAAGAGAAGAATTGAAATTACAATATCTTTAATCTCTTTGACTTATTGTTCTTTTCATTATTTTGGACAACTTTTGTTTGAAGCAAATTTAAAAAAAAAAATCTATTTAAAGGGAAATAAAAAATTCAATGTCTCCCTCTAGAGAAGCCCTTGAAAATTTTTGTTTAAATTTAAATTAAAATAAAGATAAAAATTTAAAATGCACTAAAAAGAGGAAAAACTTTATTATTGAAACTTAAAATATAATTAATGGGAAATTAAAAAAGTAAGAGCCCTCATACTTATTTTTCCTTTTAAATAAAATTATTTTTTTTATTTTTTACCTTAATAATTAACTATCTCGTCTCCCTCTCGAATCGAAGACTTCTTCCACTTTAATGAAGATATCCCGGGTCAGAAAAGCTATTTTTAGGGATTAAATAATTATTGTTTTTTAATTAAATACTCTATTCAAATTTTCATGCTAATGGCGATGTCTATCAAATCTTGACACTTAAAATTTTTTAGAAATTTATTTATATTTAATCATTCACTCTGGATACTGATTTATTTATAATTTATAAAAATAAATGAATTAATTAATACATAATGATTATGATTATTGGTTTAAATTTTCCTACATCACCCTTTTAGCCCAGGTGGTTTAGATATTTTAGGGCAGTGAAAAGGGCGTGTGTTCACCCTTTGGTAAATCCGCTTACCTATAAAGGCTTTACTCTTCCGTTATAGAAGAGAGAGAGAGAGAGAGTCTGTGTGGTCCAGAAGCGAACCGAATGAGGATGCTCTCTCTCTCTCTCTCTCCATATGTCCCCAAAGGGCTAATGTGAACCAGCCACCTGCTGACAATCCAGAGAGAATTAAATTTTAGACCCTTCTCTATTCGAAACTGGCTTTTACTCAAATACCTCTAATTAACTTAAAAATTTTATTCTCTTCTTTTTTTTTTTTTTTTTTAGAGTTATATAATTTTATTTAAATAAGAAATATAGCATAAAATTAGTGAAATTGCATAACATAACCTCAATTTGAAAATTAATGAAATTAAAAAGGATGAAATTAATATTTACGATTAATAAAAATTTAATTTTCTAAAAGAATTTAAAAATGCAAATTCATTAGACTGTATAGATATCTGGAATAGTATTAGCTTTGGCTTACGACCCCAGAATCAACCAACCAAATATTTAAATCAATTGGTGACCTATTTCATTTTATTTGAACCGTATAGGCCCATCTACCGGGATTCCCGTTTATTTACCCGAGGCCCTTTCGTTCACACACCCCGTGAATTTACTTGATTTCCTATCTCTAACTCCGCCTACTACCTTCATTTCTAGGTAGTTAACTACTCCTAAAACTAATTCCACCCGGGCTCTTCTTTCCAACCAAATCTATGCAAGGGAGGAGGTCCTAATTTGAGAAGAGAATCGTTTACGTCCCTTAGGACGAGGTGTCACAGCAACTTCTTCATCCTCCTTGAGTTGCCTGAGAGCTCAATTTCTGAAAGTTCAGTAAATTAACCTAAAATTAGGGAGGGGGTGTCCTTCCCTTAAAATCCCTTCATTTTAAAGTGATCATATGAATTTTGTACGATGAATTCTTTAGAATTTAAAAAATTTTTAAAGTGTTTTGAAGATAAAAGAGAAATAAGTAATAATAAAGGCTTTTCCAGGAAGAGGGCTGTACCTTGAGATTATTTTTTATGATGGTATTAACGACATTTGAAATTGAATTCTTTAATATCCCACTGCATGTTATATTAGCCCTGGACTTAAATCCTTAATTCAAACGAATATTGCCAACTTGATTGATGTTCAAAGTCATTTCCTATGACTCAATGGTCAGCTGTGACTCTCTTTGTTCTATGACTCGTTCTTGAGTCTTTTAAACTGATATAATTCTTTATTTTTACAGAAATGTGGTAAAGGAGAGGAATTCAGCTGGGGAAATAAAACTCCCATTGTGTGAGACGTTTCGGTTTTAATTAAATAATGCCATCATCAGTCACTCAAGCTCACTGCGTTTTATTGTATAGCAGGGAGTTTGTATTTGTTCTATAGGGACTGATGATGGCATTATTCAATTAAAACCGAAACGTCTCACACAATGGGAGTTTTATTTCGATAGAGACTGGCTTCCTCTCCTTTCACACAGTTATGTGCGCTGTGCAGACAGCCACTTAGGGCTCGTAAAACTAAAAGCATTATTTGGCTATCCGGGGTTCTGATCCTACATTTCCATGTTTGTTAGTAGATGAGATGATGAGTAATTTACCGTTTTGCCGTGTTCCTTATAGCTTTTGCTTCAAATTCCAAGGGTCACTGGTTCACTTCATAAAAATTTTTGGCGGATTTGTCAATTCGGCGAGGATATTAGTTAATAATAACCTTCTAAGGCCGAGGTTAGGAGACATGAAAAAACCATAATGCAAATTCGTTTCTTGTTCCTTCATTGGGGGGGACATTGTTTGTTTTGGTATATTGATTGAGTCTCCATAATCTAGAGGACCTCAGAGCGCGTAAAAACTAATACAGAATTTAATAATATTAATAGAGCTGAACTGAAATGAGTGGTAGAATTTGTTCCAGAGCCCGACGCAATTGCGACATTTAAATTCGCCACTGGATGGAGTCATAATGCCAAAAAAAAATAAATTAGCGGGAAAGATTTCCCACATCCTTGGCGATCTTTTTCTTATTTTTTGCACAATAAAAGACGTCAGACGGGGCGATTGAATTCTCTCCATACTCCATTATCTATATATCGCAGCTTCTTCAAATTAAATCGAGATATCTCCCTTTCATTAATAACTATTGAAAAAAATCATATATTTGATTTTTTTTTTATCTTTTGAAAGTTGAATTGGATTTTATTATATGTTTTATTTTCATATGAAGAACGATTTTTTCTAGAGAGAGAGAGAGAGGGAATAATTGCTTTCATTTATTTATATTTATAATTTTTTTCCTCCCTCTTTTTTTTTTTATTTTTATTTTTTATTAACAAAATCAAATTATCATTTAAAGAGAGAGAAAATTAGCTTTAACAAAAAAATAAATACCAATCGTTTTTCGGTATTGTATATAAAAAAAAAAGTGTCTGCTTAGAGCGTGTGTGTTTAAATTGGAAAAACATGCAACCAAGTGACAAAACGTTCCAAGCCTTTCTTCAACAGGGCTAACCGTATCATTCACCTTAGGAATATGAGATCAGACCATAGAAGTGATGTTGTCTAGATAAATGAATATCTTGTTAGTAATTACATTTATAGAAGAAAAAAAGTCAAAGAGATTAAATAAAATTTCCGAGTTTACATGTGATGACATAGAACGTAAGAATAAATTCCCTTCCCCTTCAGTGGATTGTTATAAAAATTAGAGCTGGAAACAAACTTCTTAATTATTGTTTCAAAATATTTGATCCAGGGGATGTTGAGAAAATCGTGGTACTTAATAAATATTGGGGGCCTTTTTTAACGCATCTTGCGGACTGATTCACTCCAAATTCCAATATCTTCTTAGGTTCTTCTAGGGCTGAAACTCATTGTCTTACACTCTCTCCCTTGATGATAGTGTTATTTAATTAAAACCGTAACGTTTCACATTTTGAGAGTTTTATTTCGGCAAAGGCTACCCTACTGGCTGACTTGCTTCCTCTCCTTTGGCAATCAACGTCTTAATTATTACTTCCAGATTTGGGGAGGGTGAGAAAATCCTGGATCCGATTTAATGCCTTCTTCGGCTCTCATAGAACCATAAATTCCATTTAGTTCCAGAGATATAAGCTAATAAAAAACGCTATACACACGCATGCATACGCATATTCAGATTTGTTTTGGGTCCTTTTATCTTTAAACATAAAGATAGCCCTGTCCCTTGGTGCAGAAGTCCCACATACCAAAAGTCATTGGTCCATTTCCCGTTTTAAGCGACAAAAATTTATTTATATTACCAATTAATATAAATACCTAAGAGTCGAACTGGCCTCAGATGCCGATAAATCTAAAAAGCAAGCACGTGATGTATAAAATTTGTTTACCTAAAAAAATTTAGAAATCACTCATCAATCATTCAATAAAATGCTGATTTTAAGTCCAAAATTTTTGGTCAATTTGATAATTTAGTAGAGGGAATGGAAGTTTTGCAGCCAAAATGGCCCTTTATATTGAAATTATATGACAAGGGTGGTCGTAATAATAAAACAGCACTTGTTAGATTGCTGCCTCTCTCTTTGTTTAGGTTTTAATATTAAATAATACTAATATTAAAACGAGTTTAAGCGAGTACACAAATTAATTAATTATATATAGAACGGACGATGCCGCACACAAACCTCGCCTTTCATCTACAATCATATTATTATTATCATTCTGTTTCATTTACAAAATTTAAATTTAATTAATATATAATAAGCTTTTTGAATTAAAAAAAAAAAAAATTGTATTTTTTTCTCTCATCTTTATCAAAAGGGTTCGGTTTGTTTGTTTGTTTAACTTTTTAAATAAATGAAAATGTCCAAAGAGAACAGCTACCTTCGTTGACAAAGTCCTGACCCTTGGAACGTAGCTTCACGTACCAAAGGTCAGTGGTTCGCTTCCCGTCCTGAGTGACAAGAACTTATTGGCTATCAATTAATTGAAATAAATAAGGACAGTATCTAAATGGCCTCAGATGCCGAAAATGACTTAAAACCCCAAGCAGCACTGATGGGTGTCTCCGAGAAACAAAGTTGTTGTTGAACGCCCATCGGCACTGATTGTTCTATCTATATAATTATGAAACATCGTCAAAATCGCTTTTTTTAAGTCTCTTTGACAGGAGTTTAAATAATTACAAATATATTTGAATACTTATTTTTGTCTATAATTGGAATTCACTTGATAAATAAATTCTCATCGGACTGCCTGGGAACCGAACCCATACCCCTTGCTTTTGAAGATTATCAATATTGATAATGTCAATATCTTTAATCTCTCGGCCGGGGAGCAGGCGAAAAAAAGAGGCCTTATTTACCTTCTGAACTAGCGAATATTAAAAAGTTGATAAAGTTGTGATTTGATAACGAGGTAGGGGATAATATCAATTCACTGAAATGCACTTCCATAACTCCAGAAAGCATTTTCTTTCAAAGCATTTAATGTTATGTTTACAATTTACTTACCTTAATGCCTACTTGATTTCTCCCAAACTAAATTTTTATTTTATGTAATTTTTTAATACTCGCTGCACCATTTGTTATAACAAATAATAGATAAAAATTATATGATAGGGGGAAAAATGAAAATAAAATCTCGATTAGATTATATACATGAATAAAAAGAATTCTTTCTAAGAATATGTCTTTGAGTTTGGTAAAATAAAAAAAAAAAAAAGGTCGAACAATTTAAAAATTTCTGAAAATTTGCCACCTTTTAATTTCAAAATGTTAATCTTTTTTTCTTTTTTTTTTTTTCCTACAAGAATGATTGTAATTAAATTGGCTCTACGTAGAATAAATTAGTAAAGCTTTAAGATGTTTTCATCAATTTCCATGTGGGGTCTTCAATTTGAGATTTTAAGAATCCCATAGAAAAAAACGTTGCCATGGTTACCAAATATTTTTAAATCCTAAGCTTCCTAACAAACGAGCTAAGAGAAAGTTATGTGATGACACAAGTGTTTTTCTTTATGATAGTATCTCAGCACCCAAGAGGTACCACCAATTTTTTCAAGAGTGAGTCTAATCTCCATTAGGTGGTGGATTCTGCGTTGTGATGCGTAGAGCCTGCGGGATGGTGGTGTGTGTGTGTGTGAGTGTTTGTGAGAGCTACATAATATCAACAACACCATCTAGAGAGATATTATATAATAAAAAATACAGAAACAAATTTGTGGGAATGTCATATGATTTGTCTGAAGGGATATCTGCATTCGGTTTTCCCTCTACAAAGTTCCCGTGAAGGGACCGCTTACCGCTGGTGTTCGGACTTGAAACCTCGCTTATTTCCTGGAAGAAAATAAATATAAAAAAAGATAAATTTTCTCATATAAATGATGATTTTCACCTTCTTCCCGCCAATTAGTCCGTTATATCGAGATTCGTCTATTACTTGTTTTATTACTCGTTAATAAAATTCTCTTTTTCTTTTCTGTTCACTTTTTTTTTAAATTTTATTTACCTAAGCCCATTTAGTGTTTATAATTTTTGAATTTATTTATATAAATACAAATTTTCGGGCGGGCGTTCAACAGCCTTGATACTCCGAGATATACCGCTGCTTAACCTTGCTTGACAACAAAGATCTTGGTGGCTGTTTTTCTTCTCTCCGGGCTGGCGTTCTCTTTTTTATTTTTTTTTAATAGTCTTTTTCGGCCTTTAGACTCCGTCCATATTTATTTAAACCAATTAGTAGCCAATATCATTTAGATAAATTTTATCGCTTGGGACGGGAAGCAAACCTCTTATCTTTGGAACAAGAAGCAAGACCTCAACCTCTGAGCCAAGAGTCAGAGCTGTCGTTCACTTAATAAAAAATATTTCTTTTCTTATAAACAACAACAAGGAAGAGCCCTGTCCCTTGGTGCAGAGGTTGAGGTTTCGCCTCACATACCAAAGGTCAGTGGTTCGCTTCTCGTCCTGAGCGACAAAAATTTATTTATATTATATTGGCTACCCATTAATAGAAATAAATAAGAACGGAGTGTAAATGGCCTCAGTTGCCGAAAAAGACTTGAAAAAAATAAGGAAGGGAGGGGGGGGGGATCTTTCTACCTAAGGCACTGTGAAAGGTGATTGTCGCATTAGGTTTTATTTAGATGATAATTTAATATATTTCTTTTTATCTCATATAGATTTTGTGCCTGTTAAAAGCTCTCTCTCTCTCTCTCTTTCTCTTTCTCCATAGCTATGTCGTCACAACATGGCATTCAAGTGATGACTGAATGAATGAATGGATTGGTTAAGTGAAGATGATCTGCACAGCAGATTGCCAAAAAGTTCATTTTCTTGTTTACAAATAAATATGTCGTCTCCCTTTTCTCTTACCTCGCTTTCTCTTTCTTTATTCATTTTTTTTTCTCCTATGTTGTCTCGCCGGAAGTGAAATCAACTCTTACAAAAAGCTTTATCATTTTTTTTTTAACTCTCTGACATGACTCGGGGCGCCTTTTTATACAAAGAAGAAAAGAAAGGTAGATGATAAGGTTGTCTATTTTGATCTTCAGATTAGATGCTCGGAGACAGCGCTGGGGTATATTAAACCATATTTCTTTTGATACATCTTGCGTTAGAGAGGGAGAGGGAAAATATGAACCCAACCAGGTAACTGCAAGGTCTTCCTTTCGTTCTTGCCTGATTTACATAAAATGATTCTCAAAAAAATGATTTCCATCTTAAAAATTTGCACCTTCTTATATCTTCTATACATAAAAGAGGAGGAAATTTAAGTAATTTCCATTGTATATAAAAATTACATTATTTTTTTCAAAGATATAAAAAAAAAAAAGAAGGAAATGTATTCTGATCTTGGATAACGTATGAAATGTTGAATTATTAAATCAAGAAGTTAGATCAAATTCTTACTCCTAACCTGAGAAATTATTTGATATCATTTCTATAAAGCGATTATTTCCAAATCCAAATGAATTCCTTTCACTTTTGGACTCCTTTCTTCGGAAATATTTTGGATTAATGTTTTCCAAAAATTTTTTGGGTTTATGATCGTAGAATTGGCGCAGAACTCCTGAAATAAAATTTAAATAAATACACAAGTATATATTAAAAAATATTTTTTAAAATATTCGTCGATCTGGTTCCAAATTAAGTTTTTTGGTTTGAATGCTATCCATTTTTTATCTGTTCGTAGTTAGCGAGGTAGTAGTTGGCGAAATAAAGAAATTCATTTTTTATATCTGCCCAGATGAATAATTCTCCATTCTTTCGGGTGTCTTCTTCTGTTATCCAAGCTCAGAATACATTTCCTTTTTTTTGAAATCTATCTATGAAAAAAATAATGTAATTTTTATATACAATGGTAATTACTTACATTTCCTCCTCTTTTATGAATCTCTTCTTATAAAGTGATTAGATGCTGAATTTTTTAGTCAAAATATTCATTTGGTAATTTTTGAATCAAATATTATTAATAATTTTAATTCTAAATGATTTTAGAAAAATAAATTATTATTACAAATAATCTCGTGCATCCCACTGTCATAATGAATATTGCAATATTTTGACTGTGGTGGTGTGTCTGCTCATTCACGCCTTCTTAAAACCTAAAAAACATTTCTTAATTCATTAATATATACAATTTGACCAATAAATACTATAACTAAATTTGTAAATATGTAAAACAAAAAAAAAATATTCATAATAAAACTCCCAAAATATGAAACGTTTCTTAGTCTATACGACGTAGTATGTTAATCTATTTAGATAGAAGTCTCCAGAAAAAAAAATATATATATACCAGTATATTCATTCTGAAGACTTCGCCACATAAACACCGATGAGCATATACACATATGTATATATATACACTAAAATATACAACAACTTAATCTGCAACTCATTGCCTAATACATTGAATCCGCTTACGCTCTCTAGTGACTGATAATGACTTATTAGAGCCGAAACTTTTTATTTCGATAAAGATTATCCTACTGGCTAACTTCCTTTCATTTCAAATATTTCTGATCTATGGTCAGGACCATTTGTCTCATCGTGAAAATATAAATAAATTTCTTTATCGTAGCGATCAGTACTCTGAAAAACAATACAAATATTTTTGCAGGTTTTTTTTTAAAGTCTTTTCGACATCTGAGGCCATTTAGACTCCGTATTTAAATGATGCGATATCCAATATAATTTACGAAAATTTTTGTCGCTTTGTACAGGAAGCGAATCTCTGAGAGGCGAGACCTCTACCTCAGCACCAAGGGACATGACCCAATACGAATATCAGGACGATTTATATTCAGGGCTTCAAACAACAATCAAATACTTTTTTTAATTTATTAATAAAATATGTAGTTTTATATAAATATAAGTATCTAGCTTGGATTATGTATTTTGTAATAAATTTATTCCATAAAACATTGTCTGCTTAATGTTATCATGTCCCATTGTGATCACAATAAGTGGCATTTACTGTACTAATAAATAAAGACAGAGTTTAACTGACAAAAAACAGCATAATCTCTATGGATCCATCTCCCAGGGGATGGTTAGCCCTGTTTAAGAAGAGCGGGAAGGTTTTGCATCTTCATTATCTTTTTTTTTTTATAAATATCGCCTGTATGTGTGTAAATATATTTTCTCTTTAGGTCAACAAATACAGACTCATTTATCATATGAATTCTTCCCTGTTTATTATGCTTTGCTTGATTGAATATAAATAAAGAAAGATTAATTTAAATAGAGGATTAGTAGCATTTTATTTTATGAAAGTAAAAATAATAAATAAACAAATAGAGTAAAATAATAATCACTGAATATTATCATCATCGGAATCAGAGAGCGAATTTTATGATTTTGATTATTCGATGTTATCTGAAAAAACATTATTGACTCTGAGATTTGATTCCTCTCCATTGTTTTTTTTTTTTTTTTTTTTATTGATCATAAATAACATAAATTTTGACAATTGGAATATCGAAAAAAATAATATGTCCGAAATTTGTATGTTTTTTGAGGGTAATATTTTTTCAATCTTAAATTTAAACAATCTGACAAAGCCATTGTCGATTTTTGCATTGAATTTTTAGGCCTTCAACACCACATTGTTATTTATAGAGGGAGAGACTTGCTATTCATTTTATTTTAAATATTAAAATTTTCTAAAGATAAATTTATTTTATTGAACTAAAAACTGATTTATGTTATAAATATTATAGACTAGGAAATATAAGATGGCGTCAAGTACCACCGAAGTCAAAATTAATTATAGAATTATTTAATATAAGACTCTTTTGACGCCATATTGAATTTATATATAAAATGACATAACCTAAAAAAATTGATTTACTCAGTTTCAAAACATTATTTCAAAACTCTTTATTTTTTAGGAGTAAATTCTGTCACAAATTCAGTATGTCGTTAGAACTCTGATTTTTTTTTTTTTAAATACACTTATTTATACATGAGATAAAATTCAATAATGTTGTTTTTTTCTTTTTGAAACTACCTAAAATGTTAAATGATGTATTAAACCAAAAGCTGAGCGATGTGCTTTCACACCGGATTTTTTGTGTCAGGCCCCCTAGGTAACCGTTCGATGTACAGCTATTTTAATTAAAATCGTTAGAGAGTAATTCAAGAGAAAATCACAAAAAAAAAAAAAAAAAACCCAAAAACGGAAAAGAGTAAAGAGAGCTCCAAATATATTGGGAGGGGATAAGAGTTAATATAATTCAAAAATATTATAATAAATAATTTCTTTATGAATTTTAACCACAATCGTTCTAGTGAATTTTGAGAAAATCGAAAAAACTAAAAAAAAGTACATCAGTAAAGTATTAGTACTCTTTGGCCGATTTTATTGAAAAGCTTCGAAGTATAAGCGACTAGGGTATCTAACTAAATATATACTTTTAACGTCGTATGTATTTTAAAATTCACATAATGACAAGATATTTATCCAAACAACAATACCTACAAATAACAATAAAAATCAACATGAATTGACTTGCATTCTTGAGAGAGTTATATAGCGGCCATTTCCAGAGGAAAACCAGAGTACTAAAAAGTGGAGGAATGTGCAGCAACTTCGTTTACTATTTTTTTCTTAATCAAAATAAGACCATTTTGACATTTAAAGAAACGAAATTAATTATTTAAGTTTTTTTTTTTTTATTTTTATTTTTTTTTTAATAATAAATCAAAATGAAAAAACTTTTAGTTTATTTGGAAATGGCTACAAATTGAGTTCAAAGAATTGAAAATGTTTTATTAACTTTTAATGTCGTCATCGTCGTCATAAGTTTTTTTTTTTTTTTTTTTGTTCGATTTATGAAAAAATTGGATGCCTAGGTAAAAGAAAAAAAAAAAAAGAAAAATTGCTCGGTTAAAAGTTTCCCGACGTCGTTGTCAAATTCCATTCTGGGATATGATATCCTGTCAAGCTATCGATGCCGGAAATGGACAATCCTGATTCCTTACTCTAAAAAAAAAAAAAGGATTTTTTTTTTTTGGGAGATAAATAAATCATTAATAATCTCCCCCTCTACTCTCCTGCTCTAAAGTAGAAGTAGCATAACAAAAGGTGAGGAAAAATCTATAAAATTTAATTAACTCCGTTTTTGGTTCTGAGGTTAAACGTTAAATATTAATATTTATAATTTTTTTTTTTTTTTTTTAAGGAAAAAAGTAATTATGAAAATCGATAAATGTAATTTATTACAGAGTTAGTAAATTAAATAAATATATATATATATATTTTTTTGTTGGATGGTCCTTGAAAGGGACTATTCTATTTATATTTAATCGAGAGTGAAACTAGCTTGTCTTATTTCCAAGATGGCGTCATATATTGTTAAAAGCGAATTTGACTTTAGTGGTGCCTATTGACGCCATTTTTAATTAAAATATATGCCATACATCACCAAAGTCAAATTCCTTTTTGTAATTTAACTTAACATTATATTTAAATATACCTACCTTATAAGTATCCAAGTGTATTTTTAATTAAATTTCTGAATAATAATAAACTATCTTCACTCACGATTAAACATGAAGGAAATATTCCGGACTATCCAATAAAAAATATTTTTTTTTTTTGTTTGGTGATTAATAATTTTAGATGATACACTTTGAATACTATCTAGTAAGATGTCAACTTAGATTTTATATTTTAGAATATTATAAGCATATGTCCGAATTATTTATAATCACATAGAATATAACTATACTATAGTAGAACTATTGAAATCCAAATAACCCATCTTAAATATTAATATATATAAAAAAAAAAAAGTGGAAGGATTCAATCATCGGAATATTTAAATTACAACGGTAAAATAATATTGATTTTTTTTATTGAAAAGGAAATCGAATATCCTAATCTTGATGATATTTGTTTAGATTATCTCCTGTTCTTTTTCGGCATCTGAGGCCATTTAGACTCTGTTTTTATTTATTTAAATTCATTGGTAGCTAATATGATTTAAATTAATTTTTGTCGTTCAGGACGGGAATCGAACCCCTACATGAGGCGAGACCTCTACCTCTGCACCGATTGACAACTTCTCGGCCACAGAGTGAGAGCTGAGAAAGTATTGCAATCGCAAAAAAAAATTTCGGTCATATAAACCGAGAAAGTTGAGTTTTCAGCTAAGGAAATTTAATTGTTAACGTTTCGGCGTGAAGAAATTCAAAAATCGAATCTAAAATTTCAGCATCGAACAGATATTCATTAAATCTTGTTCACACAGACAGACAGAACATTTTGTGAAACCCATTTTTTTTAGATTCAGGGGACCTCAAAACGTGTATTTCTTCACGATCCCAATACATCCTCACTCTTTATTAGATATACAGGTAAGAGAAAGTAAAATAAAGAAATAAATATAAGTAAACCTGTATTCTTTTACTATCGAATAAATTGATGAAGATGGCGCTATTCTAAAGGAATAAGGTCGTATAAAAGGAGGATTAGGGGACTAAATTCATTTAATGGTTGCCTCCATCTCCCTTTTTGAAAAATCAAGAAAAATATAAAATTTTGAAATTTTTTTTTTTTTTTTGTTTTTGTCGGCTTTAACTCCGTTCTTATTTATTTATATTAATTGGTATATAAATAAATTTTTGGAAGAGAGGAAGCGAGACCTTTACTTCTGCTCCAAGGGACAGGGCGCATTAGAGGCAAACTCTCAGAAATTGTAATTTCTTTAAGTCTCGTCTGTGCTGATCTTAGATTTCTGCTCGCTGGTAACAAGAGTCAAAGAGAACAAAATCATAATTACAAGTGGCATTGTTTACTTGTTAAAAAAAAAATAAAAATTTCCACTTGTAACTTGTGTTGTATTTAACAAGCTTTGAAAAAACAAATTTGTTTTTACTCATTTTTTGTAGCTTTTATGAAATAGGGCTGTAAATTCAGCATAAGTTTTAGTAAAATAATTTTTAATATTTTGCTATTCACTATTTCTATAGAACATATAAAATAAACAATGATATTATTATTACCATCAACAGACACTGCAATAATACCCTTTATTATTATTATCATTATATTTAAGAGAAGTAACAAAGTTTTGAAATAAAAATCTTGCTTTATTTTTTATTTTATTGCTCATTCTCTCTCTCTCTCTCTCTCTCTCTCTCTCTCTCTGTTTAAGACGAAACTTAGAGTAGTTTGTAAGGGCAGAATAGAGAGAGCGAGCATTAGATGAATAATAAACCTTTTGTTATATATGGCCTTTTCAATGAATGATGAATCTACGATGCAAGATGCTTTTAGTTATAAAGCCGACACTAAAATGTATTTCAAGAGCGTGTAAATTGGATTAAAAGGGGAAAACGTATCCCTGTAACGTGATGTATAGGTAGAGGTCTCGCTTCAACAAAAATTTATTTGGCTACCAATTAATTTAAATGAATAATGAATTAAATGTCAAACAAGACATAAATAAATAAAAAAAAAAAAACATCAATTTGTCGAATTTAAATTAATTCTGTGAATTCGAAAAAAAACCCTCAGCATTAACATTAACATGATGCTACAATCGATGGCTATAAAAATGAGGGGAGGATTCTCTTGGAGTCCTGTTTAAGAATAGCGGGAAAGTATGGCAACAACTTCTATTTTAATTAATATTTTCCGTATATATAAGTAATGTTGTGTGATTTAAAAGCGGACAGACTGACAGCCATATTGTTGTCCTCTCCGCAAATAAAATCTTTGATTTGCTCCTCTTACGTAAAATTGTTTAAAGTCAAAGGCAAAATTTCCCTTAGCTTTCCATATACAAGTTAGAAGTTATAGAGGAATATTTAGGGTATTATTATATTTTAAACTTCAATTCGAATCGGAAAAGTTTTTTTATTTTTTTCCTTCCCTGAAAAGATCGAAGGAACTGCAAGTCTATCACAAGAGGCAATTTGAACACCATTGTCAACAAACAAGTTTTCTAATTTAGAAAATTAGCTCTTAGAGAGAGCAACCAGCATGAGAAATAGAAAAAAAAAAAGATTTCGTTCAAAAGGAGGACAGTCAAGTCGGTCCTCCTTGAAATCAACCAACCAAGAGCTCTTCTCTCCTCAACGGTGTTCCAAGTTGAAATTGAAGATTTTTTCAATTTTTAATTGGAATATAAAAAGCAAAAAAAAAAAATAATAAAAGTGTAATGAAGAAGCAAAGATAACATTTCAAGAAAAGAATATAATCTCTATATCAATTGGATATCATTCTACGTGAGATATATTTCAAGATACTCTTAAGATTAGTAAATTAACAGGATCTTCATCACGAAATAGGGAAATAACTTGCAAAACTTTCCAGGGAATATTTTGAGATCTGCAATATTTCAAATGAAGTTGTGAAATTCATTTTGATGATCGCTGGGCTGGGGTGCTTTGATGTAAGGGCAGCGAAAGTCAAGGCCTGCCTACCCAAAGCAATCATCTCGCTCATATATTGACTTATATTTAGTTTTGTTTTGAAAACCACCATCTTTTTCAAATCAAACCCTTATTATTCAACATTTTTATACTTTTTGTATAGGTTATGTCCTAAATGAAAATGACCCAAATGACGTCACATACTTTAGAGGTGTATATATCATATATTTAAAATGTCGTCAATAGACACCACTCGTCTCGCTTTCCTAGCCTCTGACCCTTGGCTCAGAGGTAGAGGTCTTACTTCTTGAGCCAAAGGACAGTGGTTTACTTCCTGTCCCAAGCGATAAAATTTATTTAAATTATATTAGCTACTAATTAGTTTAAGGAGACTAAATGGCCTCTGATGCCGAAAAAGAACATGAGATAACCTAAACAAATATCATCAAGATGTTGATATTCGATTTCCTTTTCAATAAAAAAACCTTAAAAAAAAATCTTGATAACCTTAAATGCCAAGGGCTGTGGGTTCGATGAAAATTTATTTTAATCACTTGGATACCAATTGATCTGGGTAATACGTATCGTAATTACAATAATTTTTTAAAATAAAATAAAATAAAAACTTAATTAATGTATGTGTATATGTATAGCTATTATCTCTCGAAACTATTATTGGAGTAGGATGAAACTAGGAATTTATAGTCCTAGTGGAATCCTAAAAAGCTGTTAAAATATTAGGCGAATTGGTCCGTCCAGGGCGGTATAACAAAGGCTCCAATTTATTTATTAACAATTATGGTTTTCTCAGCATTCCGTAGAGTAAATCTTTGGAAACTTTGTAGTAATAATTAGGAGGTTTGTCGCCAACGCTGGACCAAATTTCATAACAATGAAGAAATGGAAGTCGATTAATACTTTGAAAAAATTATGTCATTAGATAAGGAAACTCTGAAAGCTTATTTAATCTGTTTGACTTTTTTTTTAGTCTAAATGCCTGAATAATGCTATCGTAATTACAACAAATTTGTGTATCTTTTCAAGTTCAAATAAAATTGAAGAAATTTGGTGGCTGTGTGAAACCGTTATTCCTAGGAGAGGGCAGGTTCAGCCTATATATGCTTCTCGATCTCGGAGACGTTTCGAGACAAATTTATTATCTCATCCTCAGTCCAAAAGAATCGATTCTCTCTTACTATCACTCAGAGAAAATTCATTGTAACAATAATATACATATATATATAAGGACTATTATGCTAACAATCGATTCTTTTGGACTGAGAATGAGTCAATAAATTTGTCTGAAACGTCTCCGAGATCGAGAAGCATATAAAGGCTTTTATTTTGGCTGAACCTGCCCTCTCCTAAGAATAAAAGTCCAAATTTCACCATATATAGGTAAGAGAAAGTAATTGGCCATCAGTTAATTTACAAAAAAAAAAAAAAAGACTAAAAACTTACAAAACTAACAAATATTATTAATCACTCAAAGGCAAAGGAGGTAGGGGGGGGGGGTTCACTTCATTGGTTTAATAATCGTCTAACGAAACTGTTTAATTAAATAATTATACAAACTCACAGGCAAATTGCTCTTTTAAATTTTTTTTTTTTTTTCTACCGTCAATTATTTATAAACCCATAACTAAGTAAGAAACTTTAGATCAAGATTACTCAGCTCTCTCTCTCTCTCTCTCTCTCTTTACCATTAATAATTCATAAATTGAAAAGTTGTGCTTAGATTAGTTGTGAGGCCTTCTATTAACATCAGGTCAGGTAACAAGAAAAGTTTTTTTTTCTCCTTCTCGCTCGGCTATACATTGAAGAAAGAATGCTTTTTGCCACCCCCGATTCATTCACTCGCCTTCTCTTCTATTAATAGAGAGCAAATGTAAATTCATTATTAAATTTTGGATCACAAAACATAAGAAGTTATCAAGCTTGGAAAGTGTTTGATTAGAGGGCATTTTCACCTGGAAAGTATTTGTGATTAAAAAGGAAAAGTTTTTTAAGTTACACACACCGTCTGTTTTTTTTTTCACAAAAAATTCGGGACAGGCCCCCCCTCGATTTTCTTGTATTTTAAGAAAAATGTTTCAGGTACCACTTCCAGTTACCGGAAATTTGGTAAAATTCATGTATGTAAAATTTGGTTGATTTATATCAAAGTGTGTTCGAGTTATCGTGTTAATGAACACAGGGATGTCAAGAACTATCTAAATCTCGAGAAGGAATTTTTTGACGATTACAATACTTTCCCTATATGTTTATGAAGAAAAACAAAATTTCATATATATGCCTATAAAATTCATTTGTTACAAAAAGAAGTCGAGTGTCGGCTTTATGAGGTTCCTAAGAAAACGTGTGACATAATCATTTGGCCTTGGGAGACCAAAGTAGTTGGTGACGTAATATCTTCCTTTTTTTTAAAGTCTTCTCGGTATCTTGGACCTTATAGTCTTGAAAGGTTACACAAATGTATTGTAATTATGTTATCATTAGCATTAAATTTATTTAGACTAAAAGGAAAAAAAAAAGTCAAAGATTAAATAAAATTTCAGAGTTTCGCTATGTAATGACGGAGAATTTTTTAAAGTATAAATCGCCTTCCGCTCTCCGAATTGTTATGAAATTTGGTCCAGCGCTGGAGTCAAACGATGCTGAGAAAACCATCGTTTTTAATAAACATTACAGAGCCTTTTATACCGCCCGATTCGCTCAAAATTTTAACAACTTCTTAGAACTATAAATTTCTAAAGTTTCATCCTTCTCCAATAGCATGTTCCAGATATTTATATAAGTAATAAAATCGTCCCCTGTGGCCGAGAGGTTAAAGATACTGACATTGTCAATATTGATAACCGTAAAAAACAAGGGGTGTGGGTTCGGATCCCAGGCAGTCCGATGAAAATTTATTTATATCAATTCGATATCAAATAATATAAATAAATGTCTGGATATAAATTTATACATTTTAAAAGTTTATATGGCCTCAGATGCCGATAAGACTTTATAAAAAAAAGTAATAAAATAGTTATACACATACATTCATTAAGAATATTTTTGTATTTTTGTATTTTATTCTATTTTAAAAATTGGGGAGTCAAATTTTTCCTGATTATAATATTTTCCCCTTACTATTATTATATACTCACCTACTGCAGCAAAGTAAAAAAAAAAAAAAAAAGAAAAAAAACAAAGTGCTCTCTATTAACATTTAACATCAGCTACATCAATAATTATAGTTTCTTGAAAAGTTTTAAAAATTATATATAATATCTAACCTATATATTTGTCTATATATATATAAAATATATACTAGGTATATATATATATATGTATATATAAATGTATCATTAAATAAA
>JAAAKE020100833.1:0-18463 GCA_010014785.2 Anisolabis maritima
ATATAACTACAAGTAGTACACTAAGCGAAGTAGCTACTTTTCTAAAAGATGATAGACAGGCCTCCAAAAAAATATCCCCTTAAGTTTCTATTCCAGTGATTTCTGTAAAATTTCTAAAATGAATCCAGAACATTTGATGTTACATAATAGCGTGAAGGTCGAGAATTATTTAATTTAAATGATTCCCACCTGCAGAGTGCCAAAATATAAAGGGGTAGAAACTCGTCGAAATAACCAAATGTTTATAGTTTTCAGAAATTCCATACAATAGCTTCGTAATGTAATATCAATCGTTGCGAAAGAATAATTGTAAAATTTGTAGATAATAATAAAAAAAGTGTGAAAGTATTAAAAATATGAAAAACGTGAAACCAATATGAAGTTTCAACTAGCATAAAGTAAATGGTTTGACGAGTAAAGAAATATAGGGAAGAAATATGTGAAGAAGTCAAAGAACCTTACAGTCGGTCAGCCATTTGCAAAAGAAAAGAGAGAGAGAGACTCTCATGCACTCAGGGTCGAGAATAAAGGACACTACTTTATCGGCGTAATTAGTTTATTACCGTTAGATCTCAAAACTGGTAGTACCGAATTTGAGTGGATTTTATTTAAATGCGTGGCGGCCACTGTGTGTTCTTTTGAATTATTTTATTGGCAATAAGCATTAAGGTTTTTGTCAGTGAAATTTCTCCAAGAACTAAATTTATTATATACAATATTATATTAAAAATAAAATATTTTTGCTCCCAAAGTTTATACATAGTATATATATATATATAGAATCTTGGCGGTCCATGTCAGGAAAGTATCCAGAATCCCCCAGTAAAAATATATGACCCAATGTTCTCATCAAATATTCAGATAACTAATTAATTAGTGGCATTAAAATTGGAATATAACAAGAGCTAGAAAAAAAAAGGGGGGAGGTAGGCAACGGACCGCAGATACAGAAAAATTTATTTTTTATTAGAAAAAAATGTTTCAAATCAAAGTTGAGAGTATTTTTCCCATCTACAAAAATCAGATTTAATGGTTACAGAAGTAATACTGAAAGACTAGAAAAACTCCATATTTTAATCCTTTTTTCAATATGAAGGTTGAAAACTTTCATTTTTAATAAAGACCCCAACATCTAAAATATATCCAGAAATTAGAATTTCACGACATTTTGCAAGACAAAAATACCGTGCGATTGGACTATTTCAAATATTCCTTATTATTTAAAAAAAATATAGAAATTTTTAACTTTTAATGAAATGACAGAGGAATAAATGCTTAGGAATAGATTTACCATATTAATAATTATATATTAGGTGTACAACTTAATTTTCGGCCTTTTTTGCCAAACTTCAATGCTCAGGTTAAAAAAAATAATATTTACCTTATTCTGGAAGTATTCTCCCACTAACTTTCTACACATTTCTACCATCTTTCAGGCAACTTTCGAATTCCGCTTCGGAAAAACGATGGTAGTTTGGACTCATTGAAGTCATCGATGCTTTTTCTGACTTCTTTAGAATTCTTTAGAAGCAAAGCAACTAGGTAATGATGTAGCGATTGGAACAGGTGATAATCTGATGGGGCGAGGTCTGGAGAATACACCGCGAGAGGAAGGAATTACCAGCCTAAGTCGGTGATGACTTTCAGGATCGGTTTTGCGTTATCATGTAGCAGTAGTACCTAACTCGTTCCACTACCAGTAAATGGTATTTTAGGTCTGATTAGTTGTTGCTTGTAGCAGGCAGCCTTGACCATCATCATCACCCGTTTGACCGGTTTTAACCAATTCGTAGTGCACAACACCATTCTAATCCAATCAAATGTATAATAACACTTTTTACGAATGTATGTTTGGATAGCTCGCTTAGCTAAACCAACGATTTGAGTCTTTTTGTATTTTCATAAACGATTTCATCCCCACTCACAATTTTAGAAAAAAAGTCCTTTAAGCGAGATGAGTTTGTTTGGTTAGCCGATTCGATTAGCATCACAATTCTATCATCAAGTGCATTAACGTTTGCATGTTTAATTACTGAATGGTTGCCAATAAGGTAGGCAGTCCGAATGACTAGCTACCACACTCTTAATGTCCGTGAGCCACTTCCTGGCTATCTGGTTTGTGGGTCCATTGATTGAATTTTATGACGAACCATATACGATCCCTTACAAACAATAGAGTTAAAACCTTTAGATATCAAATATATTTGATTAAGAATTATTAGTTTTTGATCTTTTTGGATATTTTCATCTTGTTATTTTGAAAAAATCATCCAATTTCAATTCAACTTGAAGTAAATTTTTACTCCAATATTTAATCAAACTATAACGGATATTAAGATAAATATTTTTCTTTTTTGAAATGGTCATTCATCTCCGTTTGTCAAATCTTTAAGAAAAGAAAAAAAAGCATTTCTTAGCTCAGTTTACCTGTTTCAATTTCTTTATGGAGAGGTCTCAGATCTTGTTTGGTATCTAAACATTTCATTCCAAAATGTTATAATTTTCCAACCAAATTTTCAAAAATAGGTTCCAGCGTCAACCTAAGACTGTTTTTGGAAGGTCCAAGTCTCTAATAAAATAATATAAAATTTGAATAACTTCTGACCCAGGATCATTTTTTATTTTTTAATTATTTGGAAAAATCAAGGCTAATTTGAGAAAAGAATTTCTAAACAACAACTTGTTTAATTTCTATGTTTGACAATAAACGAGATTTAATTGACAAATTATTTAATTTAATTTTTTAATTGTGAACAAGCTACTTACGGCAAAAATCTTGTGTGATATATTAGTACTTGTTAACCGATTTTAGCGAAAACCTTTGAGACGCATGCTACATGGGTTCTTAATTTAAATACGTATAAAGTTTGAACCTGGAACGTGTTTTCGTTTTTGAGAAATCTTGTTCAGACAGGCACACAGACAGACCATTTTTTTAAAACTTGGGTGGAGTTATAATGGCCTCAGCAGTCTAAAATGACTTAAATTAAAATCTCCCCGCCCCACATCCCATCTCGTATATTGTCAATAATGGACATTTGATATTCTACAAAATATGTTAATTAAAAAATAAATACTTGAATTATTCCCAAAGACTAAACTTTCACATTGTCTACAAGTACGAACAACACATCAGTTTTATATTTTTATTTAATAATTGAATGGCTTTTTGCTAGCGAGATTTAGCACAGTATTTTCTTTAATTGATGTGACAGTAATATCAAATAAAATATCTTGAAATTATTGATTAATATTTTTTCAAATATGTAAATTTTTCTAATATGAAGATTCGTTCGATTAATGGAAAAAACGAATATATATTAATATTTGACAAAAACGGATGCTCACCCATTTGAAAAATGGAAAATCTGGTATAATTTGATTAAAAATTGGGGTAGAAATTCAATGATTTTTTTTCCAAATAAGGAGATGAAAATGTACAAATTGATCAAAATCTAATAATTCCTAATCATGTATATTTTATATCTAAAGGTTTTAATTCTATTGTTTGTAAGGGATAATATATGGTCCGTCATAAAATTCAGACAAAAGACCTACAGATTGTTCTGGTGAGTCATTTGGACTACCTACCTTACAGTCAACCATTCAGATACAAAACCGCTAATGCAACCCAGAAGAAGCAAGCTAGGTTTGTAACCCCCTACCTAAGAACAAGACGCGATTTAAACTAATATGAGCTTTGTTTGAAATAGTTGTTGGTTTTCAAACAACGCCATATAGAGTCTAAAGAGTCAGTCAAGATTTAAAATAAAAGATTTTTGCGAGATGCGTTTGTGATTTATGTGAAAGCGGAAAATCCTAGTTTGTTTCCAGAAGGCGCGAATTATGCCCAACCAAACTACAAATTAATCTCGCAAAAATGTTTTTTCTTAAACGATATATATATATATATGTGTGTGTGTGTGTGTGGATAATGTTTTCCCAGGTTGGTCCGCGTTGTATTGTTGATGATGATTCTCAACAATCAACCCGGGAAAACATTATTCCACATACAATCAACCGCGGAAACCTTCCAGAACATATATATAAACCGCTGAAACCACTTTTTGCAACTGCTATAGTAAAAGCATAACAAACCATTTCCTTCATTCGTTCCAGCAGTTACTTTAAGTTGGAAAGCGAAAAGTAGGCAGTTCCTCAAATACTGCATTTTGAGACATTTATATCAGTAGAGCTGTTATCTGTTATATTACATTCTAAAGCTGAGGCTTAGTACTTTCAGACCCCGGGTAGGGAATAATTTCAATTTGAATAGAAGCTGTCATTCAGTGAATTTTGGGACCGAGAATTAAGTTGTCCACCTATTATATATATACGAAAACAAAGCAATGAATGAAATACCTCGTTTTATTTTCTTCTATTGATATGGAGAATCTCGGCAAATTTTCTTTATTATGAAGACGACGTTTACGTTGAATTTGAGGAGAGACGTCGTCACTTTCTGTCTGGGAAGACTCGGGAGTACTTGGACATGCCGTCTGCGCCTTTGCTGACACCGAAGTTCCCGAAGAAATAGAAGGCGATTCCATTGAGGAGGCAGTCGCAGTTGTAGCAACCACAGATGACGGAATCATTTCTGAACGTGAAGTAAAAGGAGCAATTTCAAGCTCCGGAGTTTCAAAAGTACTACCAAGGTGAGAGTGAGGGGACTCAAAATGGTCCGACTGACCGGAGTCGCCTCTAGAAAAGGCTTTAAGGTGAGCTGGTGAAGAAGAGACCTCTTCCTCTTCTGAAAGGCCGAGCCGAGATGACTGGGTCACCTTACGATACTGAGGCGAACACGAGGAGAAAGACCCAATTAATGGAGAGTCATCTGTGTCATCAGTATCTTCACCCAAGTCGTGGTTGTATCGGTCCATACGAGCTTAGTGAAACAAATTAAGAAATAATTAATTATATTATTGTTATATACATGGCCGCCGCACAGTATAGGTTGTTTCATCGCACAAGGACGGCTAATTAAAGTTGTATAAAGTACATGTACATTATGGCGGAAACCAATAGAAAAGTAACCAGTTGTGGGGAGGAGAGAGAGAGGGGATTAGACTTATAAGTGTTATTTTGATGCAAGTGACTCTTTATTTTGAACACATAAGACATAAAATTGTAGGAAAATTGTGATTTGCATATGTCTGTTAATCTCTTAATGTAGAATCATTTGTGTTGTTACGCTTTTAGCTTTCTCTTATCTATATGTGTAATATATAGTATCTTCACCAAGTGGTGGTTGTATAGGGAAGGTATTGTAATTGGAAAAAAAATTAGATGTCGAGATTTTAACGAAAATACTCTTTTTGAGGTTCCCTGAATCTAAAAAAATGGATCTCGCAAAATGATCTATGTTTGCGTGTGTTAGCAAAATATATATACATATATACAAAAACGAAAAACTGCGCGAGGCTCAAATTTAATATTTAAACTTTGTACCCACATAAAATATGATAGCATGATTTTCAACAAAATCGGCTAATATTTTACTGATGTACTCTTTAAGTTTTTTCGATTTTTTCAAAACGATGTTGATTAAAATTCATACATCAATTATTTTTTAGATAATCTTTGAAATATACTAATCGATATATTTTCAAAATTGTTTGGGGCCCTCTTTACTGATGCAATTTTTTAGTTTTTTAATCGGAACAATCGTTCCAAATAATCGATTATTTTAAAAATTTTTATCTAAATAGACAAATTGAATTCAAAATTTTTTCTAAAGAACAATATGTTGGGGAAAAAGAAATCCATTATTTTTAGATAGATGGATCTAATGATATATATTTCGTGATGTATTGATCGCATAGGTTCATACTTATTGGAAAAGTGACATTCCGTACTAAAAAAAATTCTTTAACAGTTTTGTGATTGATCGTTTCAGTTTCGAAATTTAGCGCAGAAAAAATGGACGTAAACAAAGAGAAAATTCGGTATATTTTACTATTTTGCTTCGATAAAGAAAATGTAAGTCAGGCGGCTGAAATTTTGAATGGTGTTTATGGTCCCGATTCGGTCACAGTCAATTTTGGTTTCGTCGATTCCGTTCCGGTAATTTTGATGTTAAAGATGCACCTCGCTCAAGTAGGCTCGTCGTCGAAAATGTCGATAAAATCATGGAAATGATCGAAGTAGGCGGCATGTTAGCAGTCTTGTATCACCCAGGAGCTGAAGATCGACCACAAAACAGTTGTAAACCATTTGCATAAAGCCGGATTCAAAAAGAAGCTCGATGTTTGGGTGTCACATGAATTGATGCAAAAAAAGCCTTGGCCAAACGGAACCAAATTGAGCCATTTCTGAAACGCATGGTGACTGGGAATGAGAAATGAGTTACATACGACAATGTTGTGCGAAAATGATCGTGGTCAAAGAGCGGCGAAACGCCTCAAACGGTGGCCAAACCAGGATTAACGCCCAGGAAGGTGGTTTTGCTGTCTATTTGGTGGGAGTGGAAGGGGATCATCCACTATGAGCTGCTTCCATGGCCAAACACTTAAGATAAGAGGAGGTAATACCCCTAAATTCGGTCCTCTAATGTCAACAATCGAATCGTTTCAAGTTAGCGATCGACCAGAAGCGGCTAGAATTGGCCAATAGGAGAGGAGGTGTGTTCCATCAGACAACACCAGGCCACATACGTCTAAAGTGACTTGCCAGAAACTCCGGGAGCTTGGTTGGGAAGTTTTGATGCATCCACCTTATAGTCCGGACCTGGCACCAAGTGATTACGATCTCTTTTTTTGTCAATGCAAAACTTTCTTGATGATAAGAAATTCTTCTCAAGAGAAGGTGTGAAAATCTTTTAGTCGAGTTTTTTGCCAATAAGGACCAGGGCTTCTATGAAAGAGGCATCATGAAATTAACTTTAAAATGGCGACAAATTGTAGAACAAAACGGTGCATATTTGACCTAAACCGAATAATCCTAACTATGTTAAATAAAGCCTTGAAATAAACGAAAAAATAATAGATTTCTTTTTGCCCAACCTATTATATTTGATTTTAACAAGTTAAGTTAAATATATATATATGTAGGATTTTCAATTCAACGAAGTTGGTAGGAGTGCGTTGGGCGAGACTACCTTCAAGTGCACTACGGGATACAGACGATGAGCAAGACGAACAGACGCCATTACATATTACACGCATCTATGATCACATACACGATACGATTTTTTCCACGATTTACTTTGTACCCCACGATTACCATTACGTTAATTTATTATTTTGTTCTTATTGTTATTTAAAATAGTTGATTGTTCTTGTGTTCATTTATTTTTCTTAATTAAATTTTATACTAGTTAATATAAACCAAGTGTTTTCTTTACGATCCTCATCCAAACCCACACAAATTTGGGGGCTCGTTCGGGATGCCTGCTTTAAAATATATAAAAACGATTGGTAAAAGAATTTCTGCTAAAGGTAACTTACTTAAACATTTTAATATTATCATAAATGGAGAAGAATCGCGATTAAATCGAAACAAACTCTTGTCGTTTGAAGGCTTTATGTATGAAGAAAATTCTGAAGAATATATAAAGATTAAAGAAATGAAAACTAATTATAACACCCTCAGACTTATTGTCACTTTCGTTTATTTTAAATATTAAATGTGTTGAAAATCAAGATGACCTTCGAAAGAAAATTTTATCATTCCTCTGCTACAATGAAGTAATTCCCGATGATGAAGATAAAGATATATCTGAAGATGAGGATGAAGATGAAGTTGAATTTAAAAATAATGTAAGTTCAAGGAATTTAAAAGTCAACACATTTTCTTTATCTCTTAGAGATATGGAAGGCTCAATTAGAACATTTAATGGGAAAGATGGGTATCCCATTAACAGATGGTTAGAAGATTTCGAAGAATTAGCCGAAATAACAGGTTGGAATAGTATACAAAAATTGATTTTGATTTGAAAGAAAAGAAGAAGACTGAAGAAAATCATGATCTAAAGAAAAAACCTAAAGAAAAAACGATTCGATGTTACTTTTGCGGTTCTAAGAGACATGTTTCAAGCAATTGTCCAGATAAAGAAAAAGGATTGAAATGTTTTAATTGTAATCAGTTTGGGCATATGGTAAGTCAATCAATTGTCCAGACAAAACGAAAAATAACGAAGCAAAAGAAGTTAAGATTCTTAAATAAGAAACAAATCCAGCCATAAAAATATTTTATTAAAAAATCAAACATTATCAGCATTACTTGACACAGGAAGTGATGTGAATTTAATAAGGCATGAAAATTTTTGTAAGTTAGATGAAAATACTCTTAACAAGAAGATTATCACGCTATCCGGTATTGAAGATAATAAAGTAACCTTACTGGGAAATTTTCAAGCAGACTTCGAAGTTGATAATGTCACTGTGAATACATATATTCATGTTGTTCCCGATCACTGTTTAAATATACCAGTTATGTTAGGGCAAGAATTCCTAAAAAATGTAAATGTTCATATGGATTTAAATGGAATGAGAGTAACTCTTGTCAATGAAGAAATTGATGTTCAAGTGTTAAAAATAGAGTGAAGACCCTGAACTGGATTTAAGTCACATAAATAATAGTGAAGTGAAATGTAAAGTTGAACAATTATATAGCGATTATAATCCTAATAATAAATCGAAAGAAACTCCTTTAAAAATGAAAATTATTTTAAAAGATGAAATCCCAATCCACCAAAGGCCAAGAAGGTTGGGACATCAAGAAAAGATGGAAGTTGACCGGCAAATGGAAATACGATTGCAAGAAGGTGTAATTCGACCTAGTCGATCAGATTTTGCTAGTCCGATCGTGCTATTTAGAAAAAGAGCGGCGAAATGTGCATATGTCAAGATTACAGGAAATTGAATGAAAAAATTGTAAAAGACAGGTATCCATTACCGTTAATTGAGGATCAACTAGATCGACTCCATGGCTCAAGAATATTCACCACGTTGGATCTTAAAAATGGATTCTATCATGTTCCTATCTAAGAAAGTAATCGCAAGTACACTTCATTCGTCACACCGTCTGGTCAGTATGAGTTCACGAGGACACCATTTGGTCTATGTAACTCTCCCTCAATGTTTTAAAGATTTATTCATGACATTTTCAAAACTTATATTAAAGATGGTATCCTTCTTACGTACATGGATGATCTTGTAATACTGGCAAGAAATAATGAAGAAGCAATCGAAAGATTAGAATTAGTTTTAAAAACAGCTGGAGAATATGGTCTCCACATCAACTGGAAGAAATGTCAATTGTTAAAAAGCAATATCGAATATTTAGGTCACCACGTCGAAAATGGATTAATCAAGCCATCAATGACAAAAACAGAAGATAGAGTAAAATTTCCAGTTCCAACGACTGTGAAGAAGTTGCAAAGTTTTCTTGGACTCACCGGATACTTTAGAAAATTTATCAAAGATTACTCTCTAATTGCAAAGCCACTTAGTGACTTATTACGAAAAAATGCTTCTTTTGTTTTTGGAGCAAAAGAGGAAGAAGCTTTTGAAAACCTCAAAAAGATAATGTCTTCAAGACCCGTTCTAGGCATTTATGATTCAAATGCAAAACTGAATTACATACAGATGCTTCTATCGACGGCTTTGGTGCAATCCTGTTACAAAAAGACGAGAAAGGTGAATTTCATCCGATTTACTATATGAGTCATAAAACCTCACATGTCGAACGTAATTATAGTAGCTATGAATTCGAAGTGTTGGCCATAGTTTACGCCTTGAAGAAGTTCCGAGTTTATTTACTGGGAATATATTTTAAGATTGTCACCGACTGTTCCGCCTTCACACTAACTGTGAAAAAACAAGATTTATCAACAAGAGTGTCCAAATGGGTTATGCTATTGAGCGACTTTGATTATAAGATAGAGCATCGACCAAGAATCAAGATGAAGCACGCGGATGCTTAGTCTAGAAACACTGTCCTACTCATCATGAAAAATAAATTTTTAGATGAAGTAAAATCTACTCAACTCAAGGACGAACACCTGGAGGTGATCTCCTTCTCGCAAATAGTCATCCACATAAAGAGTATTTCCTCAAAAATAATTTAGTTTACAAATCATACGAAGGTCGAGATCTACTGGTTGTACCCAGTAAGATGCAAACGAATATCATTAAGAAGCTACACGAAGATAACGGTCATTTTGGTGCAAAGAAAACGTCCGATCTAGCTCTTAGAGAGTTCTGGATCCCACATCTGACAAAAAAATTAATGACTGCATTCAAAATTGCATACCATGTATTTTATCCGAGAGAAAAGCGGGAATGCAGGAGGGATTCTTAAATCCAATCGGCAAAGACGAATTACCGTTAATTAGATATCATATCATCTTGGTCCACTGACGCCTACGAACAAGGGATACAAACATCTCCTTGTGGTTGTCGATGGGTTTACCAAATTCATTTGGTTATATCCGGTAAAAACCCTAACCACCAAAGAAGTTATTGCGAAATTGGACAACCAAAATAAATATTTTTGGCAATCCAAAAAGAATTATTACGGACAGAGGTACGGCGTTTACCTCAAACATGTTTCAAGACTATTGTCGTGAAGAAAATATTGATCTGATCCATACTACTACCGGTGTCCCACGCTCAAACGGTCAAGTCGAACGAGTGAACCGAATAATAATACCTATCTTAACCAAACTAACACTAAATGATGAAGCAAGATGGTATAAACATGTCAACGTCGTTCAAATGTCCTTGAACAGAACCTATCAGAGAAGTATAAGCACAAGACCATCTGAACTATTGTTTGGAATACAAACTCGAAGAAAGAATGATCAAGAAATATAAGAAATAATTCAGGAAGAATACTATAAAACATTTAGCGAAGAAAGAGAAGAATTGAAAAAAACTGCCAAAGAAAGTATTCTAAAGATACAAGAAGAAAATAGGCGACAGTTCAACAAAAGAAGAAAACCTCCTATTAAATACGATTTGGAAGATCTGGTTGCGATTAGAAGAACACAATTTGCTAATCTTTCTAAATTTCACTACGGCATACAGACAACGAGCAAGACGAACAGACGCCATTACATATTACACGCATCTACGATCACATACACCATACAATTTTTTCCACTTCTCAACTTCCACGATTTACTTTGTACCCCACTATTACCATTACGTTAATTTATTATTTTGTTTCCCTAAAACAACGACCTTCGAAAAAGATGGTAGACTAAGCATTGGGTCGCAAAGGCTGGATTACACCCGAAGAAGGTCATGCTCAATATCTGGTGGAATTGGAAAGGAATCGTCTATAAGCTGCTGCCACCCAACCAAACGATTGATTCGATCAAGTGCTGCACACAACTGGGACGTTGTGTTCCACTATGACAACGTTAAACGTTTCTCTGATGGGCCGGCAAAAGATATTGCGACTTGAGTGGAATGTTTTGGTGCACCTACCATATAGTCCGGACCTAGCATCTTCAGACTATCAATTCTTCCGGGGGCTACACAACAATTTGAATAAGAAACCTTCAATTCGAACAAATTTATTTCGATAATTTATAATCAAAGATATCCGCCTTTTCCATATAAAAAAATTTCGGGGTGATTAAATAAAAAGAAAATATTTGCTTCAAACAAGATAAGAAAGAAAAAAAGGTTTATTCAGATTCATGAAATATTAAAACGTTTTATAAATATAACCAATACATTAATAATTATTATAAATAAAAGATATTTTGTCATTAATCGTGGTTTATTTTAGTAATTAATAATACAAAAACTATTATTACAATAATATACAATTTCATCCTTTATTTCTGCATCATCATGTAGATTCATTCTCTTTGACAAGTAAACAAGGAAGATAAGACAAAGATGACGGACTCATTTTAAACAGAAGGAAATTTCTTTTTTAAAATGAAATTGTATAGTTAACTCTTTTAAATGAATTTACTGTGAATTGTAAAATTGTGAATTCTCTATTGTCTTGACAATTTGAATTTTATGAAATTTAATTTATCATTTATTTAAATTTTAATTTATTATTCAAAATTGTTATTCACAAATTATTTTCATTACTTTCAATAGCTTTATTAATATTAGGATTTAGTTCTGTAAACTTGGCAACACTGGTAGTGTGAAGTGAGCCACGCATGGAAGCGACAGAGGCGCCACAATCTGACCCTTAGTACGTGTTTACTTGTCAAAGTGATTGCATTTACTTGATGATGGCTGTAAAAATAGTGGATGAAATTGTACATTATTTTATATTAATAACATTTTTTGTATTATTAATTAAACCATGATTAATGTTAAAAGTCTTTTATTTATAATAACAATAATCATAGGTCTAAATTACCTAATCAAATTAATAAATACTAAGATGGAGCCTCAAATATGAAGAAATAAATATGCGAGGAAAAAAAAGAGAGAAAAATATTATTCCATGTGCTATAAATTATTTACGATTATTTTTATTTTAATGAAGAAAAAAAATAGGAGTTATAGAAGAGTATATTAAAGATATTTTTTTACTTGCAGTACTATGTAACATTACTTTCCAAAAGAACTTAAAATATTCAGAATTGTATTGAGATTACTTAAGCACATTTTCAAATAACCAGTTGTACTGGAAATATTTTTAAGGAATCTATATCGGTTTCTTAAACTACCAAAACTAGTACATTAAGTTTAAAAGTACTTTAATTAAGGTACAAGAAGTACTTACAAGTACCATTTTCCAGTACTTTTAGAGCCTCAGCTCTGATTACATGAACGATCAATATATAAATATTTATTATTTTGACAGTTCAAATAAAGGATAGAATTGAATATAGATTATTTTAGAAATGGTTATGACCAAGCACTTATCGGGATATATCTTTAGAGAAGTGTTCATGATTCTCACCCATAGTTATGTTACCGAGATTAATTTTCTAATTGATTTCCTGGATTATATTTATAAACAAACAATATATTTCATATATAGGTAAGAGAAAGTAATAATAATTTGTTTTAGTTTTTCAGGCATCGGAAGCCATTAGACTTATACGATAAAAATTGTAGTTATATAATATATTGACGATAATTTTATTCATCCATATTTATTTCAATTAATTCTCACCCTTAATTATGTCATTGAGAGGCAATATAATTTTAAAAATTTTATTATTCAGGACGGGAAGCGAACCACTAACTTGATTAAGAAGCAAGTCACCTATCTCTGCTCTAAGAGACGTACACAGAAAAATAAAATAAACAGAAATTAAATAAAATAAAAATACAAGACTTATTTAATTTAACTTATTTCCCAGGAAAAAATAATGAGCTAAAAATCAATCGAGATTCCGGAATAAAAATCCTATTTAATATTTTATTTTTAATTATAATTAAAATATATGTATTGTTCATTGTTACTATATAACAGTATATACAGTAATTTTAGATTATTAATCTAATGATTAATAAAGTAATGGTCTTTTATTTGTAGGAATAAGATTTTTTACATTAAAATACTTTATCATAAAAATTTTAAAAATATATATGGTTATATTTAAAGTTAGAATTAGAGCGTAATATATTTATAATGCTCCATATACTAGATGGGAGAATCAGATCTTTTCTTGACAACCAAATCCCTCAAGAGCAGGCGGGTTTTGTTAAGGGGAATTCGTGGATTCCGTGAGCAGATATTAAATTTGAGAGAAATAAATGAAAAAGTCATGGAGTTGAATAAGTCAGTATTCATGTGCTTCCTTAGCTACTAGAAGCCCTTCGATTGAGTCAAGTGGACCTATCTTTGTAAGATCCTAGAAGAAACCTATCCTACCCCTACCTCATTGGCCTCATCAGATCCTTGTATAAAAACAACTTAGCTCCAATCCATATTGATAACAGAAGATCGTCTTGTTTTCACCTAGTAATTGGTGTCCGACAAGGATGCATACTTTCCCCGGTTTTATTTAATATCTACGGGGAGTTCGTTATGCGGAAAGCATTAGAAGGTCGGGATGCAGGGTTTTCTGTTGAAAACTATAAAATCAACTACTTGAGATATGCTGATAACACCAGCTTGATTTATACTTCTATAGATGGCCTGATGGAGCTCATTGAACGTGTCGAGACCACTAGTCAAGAGATTGGGCTGAAACTACATATAAATAAGACCAAAGTCATGATTATTAGGAGGAGAAATAATAAGCGACCAGATATCCCGCAAATTGCGGGGTGTGAGGTCATTCCGCAATATATTTAGAGTCAGTTCTTTCGAATGGCGGTAGATCCTGCTACGAAATCAGGAGACATATCGAAATCTCTAAATCTACAATGTCTCGGCTCACTAGGAGATGGAGAGATTGACAAATCTCCAAAACCACCAAATTTGGACTAGTTCAGGCGCTGGTCTTTTCCATATTTATGTATAGGGGCGAAAACACAGACCTAGACCACGCCTTCGAGATGTGGTGTTGGAGATGACTGCTCAAGATCCCTTGGACAGCCCGTTGAACCAACAGCTCTATCCTGGAGGAGCTGAGTATGGGAGTCCGCCTGGAGGCATTCCATTCTCCACTACTTTGGCCACGTAATGCGCCGGGAAAATGCTCTCGAAAAGATCATTATAGAGGTCAAAGCCCAGGGAAAAAGACTATGAGGAATATCCCCATTAAGAAGGATCAACCAAGAGATGTCCGTCACGGGCAGCCCCCTTAGAGTTAGTACGGTGAAGGTATTGAATAAAGTAGAATGGCGCCGACAGTTGTGAGAACGATCTTTCCTAATGATCAAGACGCTTCAACTTGAAGCTTACGAATAAGGAAGAGGAGATATTAATTAAAAAAAAAATTAATAAATAACTCACTATCAAAATAACTAGTATCTTCGTCATGATCTATTTGAGGTACAAATTCCGCTTTTTGTCGTAAAAGGGAGTTCCAATCGAGGCCATCAAAATAAACATGTTCTTTCAACTCATGCGCTCCTCCGGTTCCAAGACGATCTCTTGGAGATTGTTGGAGAAGAGCTGAGATTATAGCCTTGGCCTCCGGTTGGACCGGCCAATCTTCATCATCGGGCCACTCAATGTCATCTGAAAAAACATAAAAAAAATTTGTACTAAGAGTAGATGGTGGCTGAATATTTACTGAAAAAAGCAGTGGAGGAGCAAAATAAACACCAAAATTATGGAGTGTTATATAATAAAAGCAAGATTTTATAAATTTTGCTGTTTTATTTTGACATACTTCCATCGCTTTTTGTCATAAATAAATTTTCTATTTGAGAAATAGGCAGGTTTTTTGATTTTTATTGGTGAAGGTACACTTTAGTGGGAAAAATGAAATTTTATTGTTTCCACTATAGGGTGTCGAATCTGCATCCAATAAATTTTCTATCTATATAATAAAAACTAAATATAGAGGGAAATGAGGGTGGCAATATGAGCCCTTATTTGGAATTTAGGTCTTTTTTCGAATTTTAAAACCGAATTTATTATTTTAGTTTTTGTTCATTAATAAAGACTTTGAAAGGAAAACAGAAAACAAAATATTTAAATCCATTTGATATAAAATTTATATTTGATTAGGAATTATTGATTTTTAAACATTTTCTCCACCATACCTGTTCCCAAATTCATGCTGCGAAAGGAGTGAGGTTAGAAGCCTATTAGAATAAAACCAATTGATGAGCCTCCCGCTCCCACTCAATGGATTATTATGAAAATTGATCCAGGGCTGAAGACAAACCTCTTAATTATAATAATTATAAGTTGACTGATTAGATTATTATTTACGGATATTCAATTACAAAAAAATTAAAATTTAAAAATTTATCCTCTTAAGAAAATCTGAACAAAAATTTCATATCGCTTCAATATATATATTTACAAACAAAAACAATAATAATTTTCATATCATTCAGCCCTCCTAAAGTTTATTTAATAAGGAATATAGTCCTTTAGATAAGTAGGTGGCCTTTTAGAGCGTAGACTTCCCTTGGTTAATATTCTTTTGATTGTTGTTATATATATGTTTACAAACAAAAATAACATTTATACCAGAAGCCTTTTTTTACTAACCTGTGCGGACCTATTTGTTTCAAATTTCAATATCTAGTTATGGGCTATAAGAGGAGGCAGTGGCTAAGACGGATAAGGTGTGGATTACGAATCTAGAGTATGAAAATAGCTCGGGTTCGAGTCCGGCTTGCCGCAAAAAATTATTTCTAACTTTGCCAGAAGTCTACGCCTGGGGTAGGAAAGTGAGAGATAATCTCACCCCCAGAAGCCCAAGTGGTACACAATGTGCCATTACTGGCCTAAGTGAGTCTCCCCAATGGAGGGCGGTAAGCAGCTAAACCTAACCCTACCTATGGGCGATAAAGTTGTGTCATCCTTTTCCACTAAGTGGTTCCAGAGATATAAGCTAATAAAAAAAGCTACACACATATACAAATAAGCACATTAAGATTTTTTTGCATTTTTGGGGTACTTTTGATCTGAAACATAAAGATATTTTTAAAAATTGAAGGGCTTAAATTTTTCATGATCACAATATTGTCCCCTTATTATTATATAAAATAGTGCGTAATAGTAAAAGCAAGAAAGAAATGACCTCCCAACAAAAACTAAACATAGAATTATTAGATGGAAGTTTTAGGGTTTTATATAAAAAACGCCTAGGAAAACTTATATTTAAATATCATATAGGAGAAACAAATGGAGTTGATAAAAATTGGAAAATAAAACAAGGAGCCTAAGCCCTTCATAAGAACTAAATTTTGACCGTTAATAATTGAGACTTTGTAGGTGTTGTTCCTTCAAGAAGTGTAAAAAATAAATAATTTGATCGTTTTGATATTCTTTTATATATTATATTCAATTATATTCAGTTATAGTTTTATATATTATATTCAGTTTCCTTCGATTTAAATTAAAATAAAATTTAAATTTTTAGTTAAGAAAATATATTAATTCTAATATCCTACCATTTACAGTGTGGGCAAATAATTCTTCAGGAGTTTCTCCGAAAAATGGAACACAGCCTATTAAAAATTCATAGAGAATAATTCCCATCGACCACCAATCAACAGGTTTCCCATATCCTTGTCTGAAAATATAAACATATTGGAAGTTAAATACATATATAAAATAAATTACATATGGGTCATTCCAGGGAAAAGCATCAAATTTTTAACATTCCATTATTTAATTTCGATGAAATTTTATAAATATGTAGATCTTAATGATCTTATTTGATTCTGCACGCCGAGATATATTTTTTCCCACTACTTGTTCTTGAAATGTGAAATTGGGCTAATATTTAGGAAACAAATAGGTTCATCAATATCTAAATACCAGGAGAATAATTATGGAATGCGTATTTTGATAAGGCGTTACTCATATGTTAGGTTAGGTTGAGTTTTGACATATATGTATTACCAATAAGCTTCGAAATCATATATATCAACAACTGTGAAAATGAAAACATCTTAATTTTTTTTTTTTTTCATTTTGAAAATGTGGAATTTCATACTAGAAAAAGAGTATTTCCGGCATGCTTTAATTGCCTTCTATCTTTTGAAGAAAACTGTTACTGAAAGTCATCAGTTACTTATGAAAGCTTATGGTGAACATGCTCCATCTCAAGATACTTATAAACGGTGTAAATATTTCAAAAATGGTGATTTTGAAGTTAAAGACAGAAAACGATTGTAAAAATTTAAAGATGCAGAATTGTAAGTATTAAGAAGCAATCAACCGAAAATTAATAAATTTGAACCATTCATTGATCGAAAAACAACCAGCATGGACCAAAACACATTGCAAAGTAATTTTGTTCCACTACAACGCTACATCGCGCATTATAAAACCAATTAAAGAACCGTTATGGCTTGGATGGGAAGTGTTGCCCAATCAGTCTTGGCTCTATCAGAATACCACTTGTTCCATTCGATGACGCATACTCTTGCTGAGCAACACTTCAGGGTGGAGATAGACGGTATCGTCTGCGGGCCACCTGTGTATGTGAGCGATTGTGTGTGTGTGTGTGTGTGAGCAACACTTCAATTCTTTTGAACATGTGAAAAAATAGGTCGATAATTGGATCGCTGCAAAAGAAGAGAAGTTCTTCTGGAATCCATAAATTACCAGAAAGATGGAGAATTATTGGAGCATATTTCAGATAAAGAATTTTTTCTTTTCCTTCAAAATAAACGTGTTTTCTGACCAAAAAAAACTTTTTTTTAATGGCTTTAGCAACATAACCATTTGGCTAGACCAAAAAATTCGCATTCCATACTTATATATTTATATAAGAATATGTATATGTACAAATTTTATCATAATAAAGAAATGTCCAAAATTTTTGATTTTCCCTAGAATATATATATATGTTTTGGAAGGTTTCCGCTGTTGGTTGTATGTGGAATAATGTTTTCCCGGGTTGGTCCGCGTTGATTGTTGAGATTAACTCGACGTTTCGGCTCTC
>JAAAKE020100844.1:0-18463 GCA_010014785.2 Anisolabis maritima
CTCTCCTCCTTGCCTTCGTTCCTCTTCTCTCCGCTAGGGGCATCCTCCTCTGACGTCATCCCACATATATATATATATAGTAGTACCTCATACTACGAATGCACCATACGAGCTTGTACACGAGAGAAATATTGATTCTTACGACGATCGGAAACTCTCACGTAGTGAGAGTTTCATTCATAGTTTCAAGTTGGCGGTAACAGCCCATGATTACTTCACGTGTTCATCTCTTTTCTTAAAACGAGCTCTCGGAACGAATTAGTTTCATCATTTAACACAGGAAGCCTCATGTTCCAGTGGTTCGCTTCCCGTCTTGAGCAATTATTTAAATTATAATGGCTACCAAATGATATAATAAATAAATATGGACGGAGACTTAAGTGGTCACAGATGCTGAAATAGACCTAAAAAAAATGAGGAAAGTGCTCTGGAATTTTATTTCTATTTTATTTTTTATTTTGTCAAAGTATCTAAAATAATATTTACCATATTCTGTTTAATTGACACCCATCATCTCTATTTTTATTTTGGGGATGTTTTCGAATTTCGATTGCTTCTCTAATCATCCTTCTTGAATTGTTCCTTTTCTTTATATTAATTTTTACGACCATTTTGTGACCCGTGTTTAGAAAATGCTCGGCCAGAAATACTTTTCAGGATGAAGTAAATGTATGAGTGTCTAGTGAGCATCCTCATTCCAATTTGACTAATATATCTAATATATATTAAATTGCAATTTTTACAAACTATTTTATAAACACCAGGATTCTCAGTTTTCTCCGTCTTTGCACATAGTTTTCATGAAAATTTCGTTTTGGAAATGGGTTTGATGTCATGCTTTTATTTCCCTATTATATATAATAGTGAGGGGAAAGTATTATGATTATGAAAAATTTAAACCCCCCCTCCCCTCCAAATTTAAAAAATATCTTTACGTTTCAAATCAAAAGGACTCCAGAAATCAAAAGCATCTTAATGTGCGTATTTGTATGTGTAACTTTTTTTATTAACTTATATCTCTGAAACCACTCATCTGAGAAGAATAAAACTTTACAAAGTCATATTCCTAGGAGAGCCTAAGATTGTATTAAAATTTGGAGTATATACTGTAAATAAGGCCTCTCAAAATTTATTAAAAACCACGATTTTCTCAGCGTCCACTGGACCAAATCTTTTGAAATTAGTGGTAATAATTAAGAAGTGAAAAACATTGAAATTTAATTTCACTTCTGTAACTTTTTTTTCTTTTCCAAATGTAATGAATAAAAAGATATTATTTAAACAACATAACCTAAAAATAACAATAAAAATAAACATGATTTGCATACTCATTAAGGAATAGTAAATGGGCAGCTGGTCCCATCTCATATTCCCACAGTGTATGGGATGGATACTCCTGTTTAAGAAAAGCAGGAACATTTCCTATTTTTCTTTTAAGTATATGGCCTATCCAGTTAATGGTAGCCTTCATATATATGCCATATGTAAAGGGTATGAATGTTGAGTAATTTATCTATTTATTTCTTAAGTTCACACAATAAATGTATTATATTTTAAAAATGTAACAATATTTCGTATAGATAAATCAATACACAGCATTAATTATATGTGGATTTATTGATAGAATTATAAACATTATAAATTTGAATAATGGGGAATTCATCTTTTTAAAATTTGAATTCATGTCAAGCTGACTGTGATGGCGCCTCGATCGATCGTGTAACTACATGTTTGCATTTCGAAGAGTGCCAGCTATCTTTCTAGCTTAAACTCAGATTGTAGATCTCTATATGTAACTCATTTTGTGATTTGTATCTTCGTAAAGAAGACCAAAGAATGAGTTTACAAAACTTTCTATTTAACACAAATAAACCGAAAATGTAATTTAATTATTAATATGTATGTTGCTTTTTGGTTTGTTATCATGAAGAGCTATTCATTACAGATAGAAATAGGTTCTTTGGAAGATAATTAGGGGTATTAGATGCGTAAAGGCATACCAAAGGTCATGTTAAAAAAATTTTCCAAGTGTGTCTGTCATTTCTTGTTTTAGGATCTAAGAGAGGAGAAGTGCATTATGAGGGATACACGTTTTCTCAAAGCAGGAGAGGGGGAGGTAAAGGAGGTAATTACCCCCACAATTGAACAATTGCAAAATTGCCTCTCCTGCAAGCACAAATTTTTATTTTTTCTTACTTATATATATAATATATAATGAGAAAGTATTGCGATAGCAAAAAAATCGATTTCGAGATTTCAACGGAAATACACGTTTTGAGATCCCCTGAGTCTAAAAAAATGGATTACGCAAAACGGTCTGTCTCCGTATGTGTGTTTGTGAGTATAAAAAAAATTTCACAAAAAAAAAAAAAAAAAAAAAAAAAAACCATTTGAGGTTCAAAAATATTTTTACAGACAGTCAAAATAACACTTACACTACTTTTCTACATAATCCCCCCTCTCGCATTATACACTTTTCCAACAAATTGACAGTTTTTGGATACCATTTTCATAGAACGAATTAAATATCCAACCAATTGCCAACAAACTTTCCGACCTCGACGTTATTGTCGCTCATTTTCAACACAGTTACAGCGCTCCTTGACCTGTCTGCACCATGCTTTCACACGATTCCATGTCATGGTATCGTTCCCGAACTGTCTTTGTAGTCGACGCTGAATTTTAGCCATTCTAACGAGTGAGAAACTTAACTGTTAGTAATGCGTTGCGCAACTGACGTGTGTATTTCTTTATCGCTCATCGTGTTTGCTACTAAACAAGTGAAGAACCAGAGCTGTTCAGGCCGTTTTCCCACTCCTGACATTTCATTCAAAGTTTGCTAGAAGCCACGCCCACTCCAGATGTCTTAAACACTCACAATTCAAAAAGTTTTGTCCCTCGTAGTACTTTACTAATGTACTTTTTTAGTTTTTTTTCGATTAACTCAAAATTCACTCTAACGATTTTGATTAAAATTCATAAAATATTTATTTATTAGATGATCTTTGTATTGTATTAACTCTTATCACCCCGAAAATTGTATGAGGCCCAGATTACTCTTGTCTGTTTTTTTTTTTATTGTTATTTTTTCTTTAACTACTGTAACAATATTCATTAAATTGACTGTATATTGTTATATTAAGAGATGAATTAGAAAATGGCTATCTAATAAACTCGGCGCCAAAAATCTGGTGTGTCATACATCACTCAGCTTTTCTTCTTATCTTAGGTAAGAGAAAGTTGTGTGATGTGCTTTTAGTCACACCAGATTTTTATTCTCGAAATATTTTTTTACTTTTTTTTTTAAAGAGTTTTGAGCTAAAATTCCACCTCTAAATAAATGCCACACGAAGCGGACCGTCCATCTCTAGCTACGCCACTATTATATAAAAAAATAACTAGTTTCGCAAAATATCCAAATTACCTGTGAGGTTTTTCTGTAAGCTTTGGAGAATAAATACCAGCCAAATCTTTTCCAAAGCTTCTTATTTAATATTATTTATAAAGGCTTCACTTTATTTATCTTCATTATATGAACTATAAAAAATATATAGAAGTCAATGAGGGCATATATTTATTACAATATCATATATTTTAATTAACCAATTATAATTAATAGCTGCTTTCGTTTTACCAAAATCTCAATTATTGCTGACTGAATGGCGGCCATCTTAACATTTTTTTCTATAACGAACTGAGTTAAAACATTTATCGGAGCAAAATAAGTCAAAGAAAAATAGGCTTACTTAATATCAGGTCATTTTCCATTAATGAATAAGTGATAAATTCAACCTTGCTCACGCGTTATAACATGATAACTTCCTGTACTGTAGCCAGGATTTCTATGGGTATTTGTGGAGGGGGGCTAAAAGTCTGAGGAAATCCCCACCCCGTAAACACTTAAAAGTGAAAAATTTTCTTCTAGTTGGCAATATAAGGTCTATTTTTTTTAAAATCTGATGTACTGTACACCAGATTTTTTGTGTCGACATTCTTTTCTTTCCCATAGTATATTAGTACCCGAGAGGTAATAGTGGAACCACCAATTTTTTCATACATATTTATTTATAGATATAAAAAATTAAATTAGCAACTAAATAATAATAATAATAATAATAATAATAATGCTTATTATATTAACAAAATTGCATATACAAATAAATCTGATCAGGTTCTTTAGATTTTATACATTTTTGTTTTTCCTTTATATATTTTACTAAATTTTCATTACACTCGTTTTATTTATTTTTTTAGAAAATAGTAAACACAAAACTAACATCAAAGTCAATAATTAAATTCTTGAAACACGCTTCATCTGTATTTCCACGTCTCTCCTGCATATTCCACAAGAGCCCTCCAACCGAGTCCATTCAGATATTCCAGGAATTTATCTTTTTAAAGGAGCTTTTTGTTTAGTGATCTCTGATAGATGCCTGTCAAGAATCGACATACAGCTGCGAAGTGGAAAACTTCTCTTTCATTAAAGTTGCATAAACTATATTTGTAGTCTTCTCTCAGCCATGGTTTTTAGCTGAGTTCAAATGCTTCTCCTAGAAGTTTCATGATCCATTTCATTTCCAAATGAGGTTTTTATAAATGTGATGGAACTCCTCCGCAGCCCCATTTTCCTCTACTTTTTTCGCCTCTTCCATTCTTCTCCCAAACGCAGAACACTAACATATATCTTAGGCTTCCATTCTTGAGAATTAGTTAGTTCTTTCTTTATAGTATTACCCTATATATTAGTCAGATTTTTTATTTCCTTTTACTAAGAAATATCTCTTTTTATAATGTCTGACAAATATTTTATATTATACGCAATACTTTAATTTTTTTTTGGTTTTGAATATTTTAATTTTATAATATTTATCTTTATACAAACCAAAATCATTTATATCATTTTTAGGAACATTTTAAATATAAAAATTTTAATGTCTAAATATAGGCTTAAATTACCACAATTATTATAAAAAATCATCATGTGGATTATCTTTGAAGGATTTTTCGAATTTGAAATCATAAAATCTAATTTATTAGAGCAAATTTGACCACTTTAGAACTCTGTATTTCCACCTTATTATCGCTTTTAATCTTTTAGGCATGCTCCTGATCAGATTCACGATATTTTCTTGAGCTAGCTTCACCCATTAATCATAAAATTTAATTTTAAGATTAAGGAAATTTTCAGGAATGTGTTTTCGGAAATTTCTCCTCAAAATGTTCCATACAAATTCAATGGGGTTGAGATCTGGGCTTCGAATTGGCCAATAGACAGGGGACCCCAAAACGTGTATTTCCATTGAAATCTTGAGATCAATTTTTTTTTGCGATCGCAATACTTTTTCACTATATATTTCATATATGAGTAAGAAAAAGTAGAAAGCATTGCTTGCAGCCACTGTCTTCGAAGATATCGCCTGAGGCATTCCTTTCATGTACGTCTCATCATCTTTGGAATAGTTCCCTTGTTTGCTCTGGGACTGCGAAGTTGCACTTTTCAAAATGTATTCTTCTCATCCATATACTCCCACCTTAAGAAGTGGAACATGATAGGAGCTGGGAACGGAATAAAGATACGAGATATGAGGAGATTTTGACGATACTGCAGCTTGTGTGGACATCTATTTCCGGTATAGGTTTCTCCTTCTTTTGGTTCTTGATTGTAAGCATTCTTCCGCACTTCATCTCCTTTTTGTTCAACTTTGTCGCTGATCATCTCAAGAGGATATAATCTTTGGATGGGACGACATAAAACATCTTGTGGCACTCCACACGGGACCTGCCCTCTTACACAGGAGTTTTTGGATAACACCATGAGGCAAGTTAATTCTACTTTTTTGCTTTCTCTTACCTATATATCTAATATACAGTGAAAAAGTATTGCCAAAAAATCGATTTCGAGATTTCAACGGAAATATACGTTTTGTCCCCTGAGTCTAAAAAATTGGTCTCACTAAATTGTCTTACTATCTGTGAACAAGATTTCTCAAAAACGAACAAGAAATTTTATATTTAACCTATGGATTGCATGCACCTTGAAGCTTTTCAATGAAATCGGTCAACGGTTTCTAATACTTTACTGATGTACTTTTTTAGTTTTTTCGATTTTCTCAAAATTCACTCTAACGATTTTAATTAAAATTCATATATCAATTACTTATTAGATCTTTGAATTTGTATTAATTCTTATTTGACCCAAAATTGACTGGAACTCACTTTACTCTTGTATGTTTTTAGGATTTTTTGCGATTTTTTCTAACGATTTTGATTAAATTGACTGTATTTATAATAAATTAAAAAATCTTTAAGATGTATTAATCATTTTCCAGCTCAAAACAGTGTTGGCCTTCATTTTAAAGGATTTTCTATTCACTGGCCTATGAAAGTCGACAACGAAACTCGCTTGCGCACCCCTTATGCACGCTGCCTCTCTCTTATTTATTCTTTTAAAAGAGCCAAATTATAATCTCTTCATTTGGCTAAATAAAAAAGCGTCCAATTATTTAAAATTTGTACTTTTACTTTCTTTTTTACTTTTTTACTTTACTCTCTTACCTATATATGAAATGTATAGTAAGAAAGTATTGCGATCGCAAAAAAAAATCGATGTGGAGATTTCAACGGAAATACACGTTTTATAACTTTTTTTACTCTCTCTTATTATGAATTTCTATTAAACCATCATTTTGATTAAATTGGATATACATATAATAAATTAGATAATTTTTAACATGTATTAATCATTTTCCATCTCAAAATATTGTGGGATGGCCATGATTGGCCCATGCGCACCTCCCTTTCTGACTGGCTGGCCTCTCTCATCTTTTGGAAAACAAACAAAAGGCAAGTCATATGAAATTCTCATTTATTAAACAAAATAAATTCAAGTTGGTTGTGCATTGAACAGCTACCTAGGGGGCCAGATGCAAACAATCTGGGGTCACAGCACATCACTCAGCTTTCCTTACCTTAGGTAAGAGAAAGTTGTGTGATGTGCGTTTAGATACATTATATTTTGTTGTCATCAAGCCTGAGTACTAGTTCTCTTTCAACGGGATCCCTTTTTTTCTTTGGAAACTTTTTCTCGATGTTGTATTAGTTGTCCTAAATATTCATCTCTGAATCTTCTACGAAGGGCTTCTTTAAATATAGTTCATTGTCGGCGTTGTCGATCTAAAGTGATGCAGTCAATCTGATCTAGATCTGGAACATCCTCTTCTTTATCCTTTGAAGGAACATTCTTGGTAAAGTCGGAGATGGGTAGGGTCGTTGTTGTCTTCACCGGTGTAAGTAAACGGTCTCGCATTGATGTACGATTCGCATTCACAGATGACAGTATAGAGTTCTTCTTGGGATAGTGGGGCTTTCTCCAGAACTCGTAATAACATTCTTTTTAGGACTCCAATGAATCTTTCCCAAAATTCCACCAGTCTGTTATGGGTGAATTGAATTTTCATTCTATCTCATAGTCCGCATTATAGTTGATGGGTCCTGTCGAATCTATCTCTTTCAGGGCGTTGTAGACCCTCCTGAAATTGGTACCATTATCGCTGTATATAATTAAGGCCCATTCTCTTTTTGTCACGAACCGGCGAAAAAATGTCGATAATAAAAGAACTATAGTAAAATCTTAAGTATAATACGCATTTTTTTTACTGAAACAACAATAAAAATATTTGTTGAGCTCGTGAAAAACCATAATAAAATAATGAAACAATAACACGATTTGTTGAACTTGTGAGAAAAAAAAACAATCTTTTATAATATAATATAATACGAATATAATACGTACCCAGTTTTTTTAAAATTAGTAAAAAAAAGTGCGTATTATACTTGAGATTTTACGGTATATCCAAATGGACGGCATTGTAAACCGCACACCTGTACATACCCCGTTTAAAGATGTAGTGGTCAAGCAAAGTCAGTACCTATACTTCAAAAACCCTCATGTCTTTGACTCGGTTTTCATGAAGTGGAGGGGTTTCAGCATCAAACGATTGACATGAAAAACGTTGACATTTATTGCACTTTTTTGTAATCCTTTTCACAGTTTGACGACACTTAAGGATCCAGAGCTTTTCACGTAATAAATTCATTAGCCCTTGCCCTACTTCATATCCATTCTTCAAATGATAGTAAAGAATTATTCTCTCGATAACGGGATGGAGGAAGAATGATCGGCATAGTAAAATTTTCGGAGCTCTGACTATTGAAAATTTTCATCTTCAAACTTCTATTTGTCAACTATCGGTTGTATTTTTCTTAATTGGGGATCTTCCGCATTCAATGATGAATCTTGTTGTACTAAAAGGAGGAGGAGAGTTCTTTTAGCTCTTTTTAGTTCTTCGATAGTCAAAGTGCATGATCGATGTCCTCTTTTCAATGTATTCGCTCCGATTCTAATCATCCAACCTACCACTCTGATCAGTTTCGGGTAGTAAGAAAATTTGTGTGTGATCTTTTCAAGCTTAACATCTTACATATTATCATTACTGCTTCTTCTTTTCTTTATTAATTTATTTTTCTTGTGGCTCATCTTCTTTTGACGGCCACTCTTCTTTTGGCTTCTTTAATCACTCTGGACCCTCCTACCATCTATTTTAAATGAGTGTATGTGGAAGTCAGCTCCGATTGGCTAAATCTGCGGGATTAATATGCCACGTATATGGTGCCAAGCATATTACTGGTTAATTTTCGGATTTCTTACTCTATTCCATACAAAAACTCTCCAGGGATCCTCTCTTTGGGATCCGCTAATCCAATTGAAGAATCACTCTAATAGTAGGTAGATATGTCTCCTATTTTCCTTAAACGTTCTAGCAGCTGCTATGGTAGCCTAGATCTTCTTCAATGGTGCCACACGACTTCGTGTCTCCACTAGGAAGAGGTTAACATTCTTCCCGTTTCAACTCGTAAAAAACTGTGTAAATATCAGGTAAGTAGCCATCGCAAAAGGTATGAAGGGAATGGAGGGCTTCATTATTGGAACCAAAATATCTCGGTGTTGTTATTTCTTGCAAATAACCATTTTGTTCCATTTCATGAATTTATCTTTGATATCATCTTCTATTTCCTTGTCCAATTCTTTCTCACATTTCTGTCTTATGAATGAGTAGCTTGGGAATAAGAGTGGACGGAGAAGCGAATTCAATGATATCAAAGATTTGCTATGTAATCGACAAAATTATTCGTCTTGTTTATTTGACCGGACTTAATTTGTTCAAATCTGGTATCTTAATTGGAAAATAGTCCGTCTTTCGATTCATAAGAGATCCAATAATGAGGTATTTGTCGGCGTCTTGAAGGAAGATTCTGAAAACTCCCACCCTCGTAGTTCAAATTTTGCCTTGTCATACGGCTGTTGCTTCGTCAATAAATGAACGTAGCTTCTCCTCATCTTCAACGCTTGTGACGCAATTGTCCACGTATAAACTTTTCTTCAATTATTCAATTGTAGCTTGACTAAATGGAAGAACTTCAGTTTTTAGTGACTCTTCATAGCAATTTAAGTGATAATCAAACACTTATCCTAGTCAGAAGAACCAGGACAATTGCATGCAGAAATGATGTTCAGGAAAAGATTAAGGTCAAGATTAGACTTACTTAAACCCGATGTTTCAAAAAGAATGGATATACAAATAGGGAAGCAAAAAGTTTTTCATGACCGGAAATCAAAGTACAGAGAATTTGGAAAGGGGGATAAAGTATATATATTCTCAAAACATTAACAGAAAGGGACATGAAGAAAGAATAGTCGAGAAACAGGAGATTATTATTATTTAATTAATTTACAAAGTGGAACAAAACGAAGACATACTGATCAATTAAGAATGAGAAGAGAAGGAGGCTTAAGAAGAAAGCAAGAAATGTGTTATGTGCTTTTATTATGATTTTGTGTTGTGTTTTTGGATGGTTGTTATGTATGTTATTCATTTATTATATTTTGATAAATAAACTATTTTTCGTATGATTCCTCATAAGTATTCTTATTTCTTTAATTATTTTACATCAAGCACTCCAGCAATATAACGAGGGTTCATCCGTCTTCTACCAGCCCAATTGCTTTAGCGGCTTTTTCTCTACTTAATGACATCTTTACAGAAAGTAATTTTTTTTAGAAATGAGAGAAATAAATAAACAAATTTGCATGACTAATTAACATCACATCAATAAATAAAGATATATGTACATTCTAGGTATTGAATGAAGAAATTTGACAAAATTTGATATTTTAAAATAATGTTGTCAATTTTGATGTTATGTAATTTATTTATTAATAATATAGATAAAAAGTGTTTAAAGATATATAAAATAATTATAAAAATGATATAAATGTTTTTCCTGCGTTCGAAAATGGATATATTATAAAAGTAGAATCTTAAAAACCAAAAAAATTAGTGTTTTTGTTGCCGGTGAGTGTAGTTAACAAGTATATGCATGACTGTTAGTCCTGTTTCCAATCCCAGAACATAGTCGGGTATATTGTGTGGTAAACAGAATATCTTTTCCACAAAGACTTTCAGTCTTTTCTGTCTTCGTATTTTTTATAACTCCAGATTTGCCCCGCACAAATTATTATAAATCTTGTTACAGCAGCGAAGAGTGCTAATTTTGTAAAAAGGGGGATTCGACCGTTATTGATTGTCATTGATGTAATGCCATCTTGGTGGATGTTAATTTTTCTTTTAGATGAGGGATGAAATTCAATTTTGCTGTTAAAATCGCTTTTAGATATTTATATTTATTCATTCGATATCGTGAATAGAAGAGCACTATTTTATAAATTTACATCTAAGGGCTTCTCTACCAAAGTTCTTAAATGCATTAAAAACCTGAACCACCATAAGCAAACAGGAATGAGGGCTAATGGCGACATTTCAGAAATGTATTTTCACATTTCCATAGAATTTCCACTTATCTCCCTAAATTAATATTTTTCCACTTCTGAAGTTCAGAATTTTTTATTTTTTCAAGTTGACCTTTAAATCCAAAGTATACAGTAGTCCTCTAAGTTTTCTATTATCTTCTGAAGTTCTTGTCTAGTTTCGCTGATACTTATTAAGTTGTCCGAGCTCATCGATAAATAAGGGCAAGAGTAGTGGCCTAGGAGGCCCTGACGAAGTCTGGTCACCATTTCAAAATTTTTTGAACTATCACCTTTATTCCACACTTCTGATTGCGTATCCTGGTTCAAGTTTTTAATGCATCTCAAAATTTTGGAAGAGAAGCCTTTACATGTAAATTTATAAAATAGTGCTCTCCTATCCATGGATGCCGCGATTTAGTCTCTCCTCTCTCGGAGGTCTTAATCTTGGCAAGGATAAAAACAGTTTATCTGCAGTAGAATACTCTCTCCTAAATCTCACCTATGTTTCATTTAACAAATTATTTGTTTCTACCAAATTATTTAATCTATTCAGAACAGAGCCGAATTCGGTATGCTCGCGATCCTTTTGGACCTAAATCCTAAGTTCGATCCGATCCAGGATTTTGGATTTTGATTGAAATCCTTTTGGCAAGAAGGATTTAGGACCTTGGATCGAAATTCGAATTATTCCAAAGGATCGGATTGAATCCTTTTTCGGAGGATTTAGTCCATGTATTTAAAATCTTAAAAAATATATATATATATATTTATACATGGTTACTGCGGACATGACACTGCGCATTCGTTTAATTGTCACTTCCTTGCCTTAAATGCCCCTTCTATATAAGAATAGGAAATCAAGTAACTTCACGGGGTTCCGATAGAGCCTGTTACGGCAAGAGATGGCCGGATTGGAGATGTATGTCTCCGTGAACGAAAGCAGCTCAGATAGGAATAGGAAATCAAGTAACTTCTCGGGGTGCCGATAGAGTCTGCTACGGCCAGTACTCTAAGAAATGGGACAAAGAGCGACCGTTCCTTGAAAACGGATCCCGTTCATTCCCGTTCACTTGAACAAACTGTTGGTGAACGGAATGCCTACCTTTTCTTCGGAATTAATCGTCTCGGTGCGGTTCTGAGCATATAACCAAATGCAGCTTATATATATTATTTTTGATAAGCAGTGCCTTTTTTTTTTACTTTCCCACACTATTATATAATAGTATGGGGAAAGTATTGTGATCATAAAACATTTGACTACCCAAATGCGAGCAGAGCCCTGTCCCTTGATGCGGATCTAGAGGACTGGCTTCACGTACTTAAAAGTCAATGTGTCGCTCCCCATCCCAAGCGACAAAAATTTATTTAAATTATATTGGCTACCAATTAATTTAAATAAATAAGGACGGAGCCTAAATGGCCTCAGATACCGAAAAAACTTGAAAAAAAAAGTGCGAGCGGAATTATTATAAAAAAAAGTAAAAACGGAAAAAATTGGGTATAAGATATAAACATAAGTCATCATCGAGATAAAACTCTGAAATTTTATTTAATCCCTTTGACTTTTTTCTTTTTTTTAAATTAAATTTTTTTATAAGTATCTTTCGGCATCTGAGGCCATTTGGATTCTTATATATTTATATTATATTAATTGGTTGCCAATACAATATTTTAAATTAAATTAATGAATATTAATAATATTTATACAAACAACATAAAAAAAAAAACAACCAAACAATATAAATCAACTTAATATGACTTGCATACTCGATAGGATTATAGAGATGCCATCTTATATTTTCAGAAAAGATGGTTAACAATGACTTAAAAAGTGTTGCACCTTTTTTTTTATCTTATTTACAACTATGAATTTAGACATAATTTGGCAGCTAATATTTTAAAATATATAAAGAGACCAGTAATTATCTCTATTGTTATATATTAATATTTTAAAATATATCTTGCCAAAATGTGTTTGCATCCATAGTTGTAAATAAAATCAAAAGATGGCAGCAGCTGTCAAAATGTTATGTATGATAAACTAGAGACTAAGGGTAAAAAAGCATTTGGCTGTGTATATGATTTGGAATAACCAATTGTTTATTAAATAGTTGTTTATGGAGAATTTGTAATTATGTGCTCACCAAAAAAGGTATTTTGTTATTGTTTATTAATTATATAAAACCTCTCTTTATAAGAATGATTAAAGCAAAGAAAAACATTTTTTTCCAAGAGCAGACCTTAAGAAGATAATGAGTTAGCTATCGAAATCTCGAAATAGGTCTGTAAATCTTTTGAAGAAAAATAAATATAATTCTTAACAAATTATATTTTGTGTATAACAAATCTACACCTTTCGCTAAATTAATATTCACAGTTGTTGGTGAGTATTTTGTATTAAAATATTTTAATACATGTACATATAAATATCTCTATGATTTATATTGATGTTTGCTGACTTGTCATTTTGTTGTATAGGTATAGTTCTGAAAATGGTTTCAATCAGGATCGAAACATCAGCCTAAAAGGCAATAAATGAAATAATACATAGCTGCATTTCTTTATTTCTTCTTCCATCAAGAAATAAATCTGCACAGCTATACATAAAATTTTCAAAAAAAAAAAAAAAAATAAATAAATAAATAAAATAAATTAAAACAGACAAAACTATTGATTAACCAAATTTTTATTTTATTTTATTAACACTTGTTTTCGATCAGTTCATAGCAGTTGTAATTCCATAGACCTACAATTAAAATTTTTTTATTTGCTTGGATAAACAAATGTTTATATAAAATAAAATTTTTTTCTAAAATGAATAATAACATATGATGACAATTTTTGGGTGGATAAGGGTTAATGCATTTCAAAGTTAATCCAAAAAAATAATTGAAATATAATTTTAATCAAAATTATTAGAGAGAAGATTTGAAAATATCGAAAAAAAAAAACAAATACTAAAAAAATAAATCAGTAAAGTACTAGAATATTACCCATTGTCCTATTTTATTTATAATCTGTCACAGGAAAGAATGTTTTTATAAATATTTGTTAATTTGGAAATTGTCATATGCATTGATTGTTAGTGCCATACATGTGTGTTGTCACTCCTTGGTCAAACGTTTTAATTTGTGAGGAAGATTTGGACTCACACAGGGTTTGAATGTGTTAATTAAATCCTACTGTTTGGTGGTCGCTGAGGGGTGTCTTGTGTGCTTTTTTGAAAGGGTACTTTGTGTCCAGAGTGGGGATAAATGGCCTTACAGATTTTGCCCTTGGCGTTTTCACAACAGACATCAAGTGGCAGCTGCTTCCTTTATGAAACTCGCTACAAGGCAATCAATATCCCTGCTCTGACAAGCGAACAATGATATTATTGTGCCAAACCAGCAAAGCAACAAACCGTAATAATAACAACTCATTTAAATCAAACATCCCCTATTGAAGGGGTAACTGGATAAGTGGAGGCCTACAGAGCTAACCAAGCTGGCTGCCAAGTCAACACTTGAATTATACATTGTCATCGGGAATCTCAATCCAAAATAAAAATAAATTAGAAAAATATGGTGTGACATCATATAACTTTCTCTTATCTGCTTAGGCAAGAGTTTAAATTTGAAATGTATTAACTCTTATCTGCACCAAAATTGTTTGGGGCCCATTCTTGAATTTTTTTAGTTTTTGATTTCCTCACGAATTTTCAAGCGAATTTGATTACATTGGTTCTAGCTATAATAAATTTAGATTTAGGATGTATTAATCATTAATTACATGACAACCATTTCTCCTATCTTTTCTATGGAATTTAAAAAAACTCAAATTAAATACCCTACACTATTTAGACATATAAAATGATTAATACATCTTAAAACTTTTCTAATTCATTATACCTTCAGCAAATATAATCAAAATAATTAGAGTAATTCTTAAGAAAATTACAAATACCTAAAGAGGGCCCCAAATAATTTTGGGGCAGATAAGGGTTAATACATTTCAAAGATCACCTAAAAAATAATTGTTATATGAATTTTAATCAAAATCTTTAGAGACTATTTTGAGAAAATCGAAAAAACTAAAAAAGTATATCAGTACTAAAGTACTCTTTGTCCTATTTTATTGTAAACCTTGCTGTCGCAAAATGTGAGTATTTAGCTTAAATATCAAATATGAGTTTCCAACAGTTTTCCGTTTTTGAATTATTTTGTTAACACATAGACCATTTTGCGAGACCTACATTTTTAGACTCAAACATAGGCGTACTGAGAGAGTTATCAAGTATAACAAGTTAGTATCAAGAGTGTGAGCGTAACTCTTTTTTTTTTTTTTTTTTTTTTTTTTAATAGAGAAGAAGAGTCAATAATAGAGACTTTTCAAAGCTAGAACCTTTGCAATTAGGCATAAGACCTAAAAATAGGGTCATTCATAAAAAATAGGCTCCAACTAACAGAATTACCCTAAATATATTTTCTCAAAGATAAGAGAGCGCAATCGATTCCTCGCTCTCGGAATAGAAAATACACCCAATTTCATCAAAATCGTTAGATGCTTAAACTGAAATATATTTTATTTTATATAATTCTTAAAACATTTATTTTCTCTAACAATCATTAACGGTTTTTGTAAAAACTCATTTAATTGGAAAAAAAATCAATTAATTGAAAAAATCGATTGTTCCGATTAATCGGTTTTAAATTTTTTTATCCAAATAGACAAATGGAATTGAAAATTGTTTCTTATTTCAACGTTATATAGATTATATATTTGATTTTTAAGAGTTAATTTAAATTTGGGTATATATTTATTAAGTTTTAAAGTACTATATTTTATTGAAATTAAAATTTCAAAGTAATAAATAAATACACATATTTTTATTTCTTTTAGCATTTTAAAAAAATAAAACAAAATATATATAAAATAACCGCTAGTCCTTTGGAAGAAGGGAGAGAAAGATGAGAGTGGGAGTGACCTCCCTTCCTTTCTAGGGCCCTACACTGGCAAAAATTTGTTGGGCCATATCCACCTGGCCCCATAATTTTTTTGAGTAGCCACCTATATCTGACTCGTAATTTTTAATAATTTTCCAGGCACCCACATATTTTTGAATCTCCTACTTTGGGCTGAAGTTACCTGGGTTCATAAAAGGCTCTTTAGATTAAAAAAAATTATTTCCCTATCAGAAGTGATATATAGATGGGTCTTTATTTTAAACAAGAAATGCTTTTTTTCCAAAATATACATTCAAAAATATTCTATTCCAATAGGGTAACTAAAAGGGCAGCGGGGGACACACAAAGACAAGTCAGGACCGAGATTGACCACTCATTAATAATGAAATAACAAATCAATTCATTTAAGCTTAAAAGAATATCATTGATTTCCGATTAAAATATCGATTATGAAACAATCGATGCTCCGATGCTAACCGAAAAAAAAAATTTAACCGCAATCGCACACCTCTAATCACAACTATTACATCATTCGGACGGATATTCGCTAGCGTAATTGCCACCCTGGTACATTGTTAAAACCATACGACAGCCCCTGTCCACATTTTTACTTGTGTAACATTATTTTATTATATTAAATACCACCCGGCATATATATTATATATTAAAGTGGTCTTTATTTATAACTTTAATTTAGTAAAGAAAATTTTATTATTTTTCGTACCTCATCTTTATAATATCTTCTGTTTTAAAATAATTTATTTTTATATTTTTAGTTTTTTTTTAAACATGAGTTCGTAAGTGTAAAAATAATATAAATATTTTGTTATATAATGTTTATATAATATAAACAGCCATGGCCGAAAATATTGAGACCCCAATATATTAAAATATCCAAAGCCTCCGCCGCATATCTTGCTAACGCTCTCTACATTTTATCAAAAAGTCTGAAGTATCTTGGAGATCAACTTCTTAAATATTAAATAATTATTAAAATAAAAAGGAAATTTTAATTGGTTTTATTGTTCTTGATTATATTGTATTTATGATCTATATTGATTCTGAGGAAAAAAGGTCGGTATGGGTATTTACATGTTTGGAATTTTTGAAATGGATACAAAAGAGGAGATTTTGTATTTTGTGACCATTTGTTTAAAAATATTTAGAACAAATAAATAAATTTTTTTCAACATTCAAGATTCATCAAATTATTTTTTTTAAATAGTCATAATTTATTCTTCTTATTTTAAGATAAACAATAAAATATCTTTCAGAAATAGCAATTTTAATGTTAACCCCCCCCCCCCCCCCCCAAGAAAATAACATATCGATTTCCAAACACGGAAAAATTCAAAAATCATTGCAGGACATGGCATAACATAAAACAAACACAATGTAAAAACTGGCATATTCAATCCTGTCTAGTTAGATGATATTAGAGACATCTGGGAACTGGGTTAGGCATTAATTAATTAAAGAAATTTTTGATGTTAATCCTAAGTTTAAAAAAGAAAGTAAATTCGATATGGTGCGACAGGCCCTTAAAAATTTTTCAGTCAACTGCTGTAATAGTATTTTGTAAAATATTTTTATAAATTTTTTAAGATACGTCGTTCTACAGAGATCAACTTATTTCTGTATTTATTAAAGAATGTTGATATCGCTATTCATTACAACCAAGTTTTTTTTTTACGAATAATAATAATAATTCTTTTGGCATTTAGTTAAATTGAAATTTGTTTATTTTCTTATTTATCTATTTTTTAATCATGTCTTTTTATTTAATATTGCCTTTGTTATTAATTAATAAGTTAATTTAATTTTTAATTTAATTTAAAAAAATTATTTTATTTTGAAAATGTTAAAAATGTTCATATACTCTAGTATATATATTTAATAAGAATACTAAATAAATGTTACAATATTTTCTTTTCCCCTAAAGATTTATTGATGCACCAAAAGTAAGGAGGGTCTGCCTATGGTTGGGTCCTTTTAATATTTGTAGTCTAGAAACACCAACACCTTTATTTTATTTGCAAAAGGATATATTAAATTTTCATATAAAAATTTATATTTAAAAGTTGTAGACTTATTGTTTACTAAGTTCATTGCATTTTTTCTAAATAAAATAACCCAGGTAAAAGAAAAGAGTAGCCCTATAATGTTTCACAGACTCCAAATTCCTTTTTTATCTCTTTTTTAAAATTATTCATAGTACTTTTAGAATTTCAGAGTCCAAGTGAGACAGATAGAGAGCAGATTAAACTACACTCGATCCTCGGGGGGACCCCTAGACAAAAATTGTTTGCCGGTCCCTCTTTTGTTATTTGATTATTATTTTATAATAGTAGTATTAAGTATTATTATATTAAGGTAGGGCTGCTTTCGGAGTTCCAGAAAGGAATAAGTAGAGAAGCAGGAAAGAGTCATAGGCGTTATCTCTCTTTGTTAATTCGTTGTAAGTATTTTTAAACAAATGGTTACAAAAGGCAAAAGGTCCTCTTTTGTATACATTTCAAAAAAATTCAAAACAGGTTGTAAATACCCATGTATAAATTTAAAAACAATTTTCTCAATAATTGAGACTCGCTCAATTAAAGGGAAGGGAAATTTCAAATATAAAGTTTTGAGCTTTAAGAGTGGATTTATA
>JAAAKE020100855.1:0-18463 GCA_010014785.2 Anisolabis maritima
CGCAGGGGGGGGGGGGGGGCCTCTGTTGGGGGTGGTGGGGGGCACGAAGGGGGTTTTTGTGAAAAGGGGGGGGGGGGGGGGGGGGGGGGGGGGGGGGGGGGGGGGGGGGGGGGGGGGGGGGGGGGGGGGGGGGGTCCGATATTGCTGCTTGATTCTTGAATCTTGCAAAGCTCTTTCGGTAAGGTATGCTTGTAGCATCGTAGTTTCGGCGGTCGGATCACTGAATCTTGTTGGTGTTTGAGGTAATCGTTCGATACTACTACAAATAGCGAGGAGTGTGGCAGGTTCAGAAACAGGTGTAAGAATATCCTTAGCCGGCACTTTGGGTACTGGATGAGGTTTTGTATGGGGTCGTGAGGTAGTCAAATCCATCGGACCATTCTCAGGCCTATTTTCCTCCTCTGGTGGCCGATGTCTTGGGAAATAATATCGGCCCGCTTGATTGAACACAGGTTCTGGTTTGATGCCAACCGAATGGGAGAGATGTTCCCGCTCTGTCTGAGCAGAGACGGCGACCACCATATTCTCATTCGAGGGTATTGTGACCGGACTCCCGCACACAGCCATGTAAGGGTAGGTAGCAGGTCGTATTGAAAGGCCAGCAGCAGGAACAAGTCCTTGGGATGCCGAAACGGCAGCCAATTTACCATCCCGACCTTCAGCAAGAGAAAGGAGTCCCCGAGCTGCCTCCCGTTCCGGGCCAGAATCATCACCAGTCTCTTCCCCGCTATCCTCATCGTCATCGTCACTCTCATCATCTTCCATATCATCCAACTCATCGGAATCGGATTCTGGAGATCCGTGTGCCGCTCGTAAAGCTTGCTATAATAAAATAAACTTAGTAAAAACATATATATAAAGGAATATAAATAAAAGATTAGAAAAGAGATGAGACCTGTCGGGCAAGGCTTTCCTGATCTATGTAGGAATCATCGACAGCAGTCGGAACAGGATCCAAGCCGAGATCAATACAGCGCTTGTAATGGGCTTTGGATTTCATATGCTTAGTGAGATTTCCTTTTGTTTTAAAGCTAAAAAAAAATGATTAATTAAAAAAAACAATATAACACCAGAGCAAATTTAGCGAATTTTGAGGAAAATAAAACATCGAAATCGTCTTTTGCCATGGAAGGGATATTAATATTAAATTAAATTTAACTTAAAAACTTCGCATGAGATTAAAAAACTAGGAGAGAAAAATTCTTCAAGTTATAGTTATAGTCATTATTACGAGAGAAAATAGTTACAAGAATAATAATTTGAAAAAATTGATAAAATTTTCAATAATGTGCTATTTTTACAAATTATAATTACCAAAGTACCTTCTATATCTAATACCATTTTTTAAATAAATTTAAAATTTACCTAAAATTGCAGTGAAGACATGTAAAAGGCCGGACATCAGTGTGTGTACGGATATGTTTTTTAAGCATGGAAGGCTTTTTGCACCTGATGCCACATTCCTCGCAGACATAACGTCCACGGCCTGTAAATCAAATTAAGATAACGTGAGGAGAATGACACATATATGCCAACCATTGACCGAAAAAACAACAGAACCCTCGCAAGTTGGTTTATATAATAACTAAAATAGTTGGCAAGAAAGGGAAAAATTTATTATTATCCACCCTTTGCAATTAAAAAAATAAATAAAAACCGACAAACCTCTTCCACGAACATAGATGTACTCTTCATTGGACTCGAATCCTCCATCACAGATACGGACTCGTTTGGGCAAGGGTTCCGGCTGCTGATTGCTGGGGGTTGTCGAGGTGGTTGCCTCTGAATCCGAACTTGTCGAATTAAGTGAAGACACACCGGTAGTCGAGGATGACGACGATGACGATGACGTCTTCCTCTGTGACCAGTATGCCGAGTGGGTGAGCCGCAAGCCATTGGCCGTGGTACCCTTGGCTGCACAGCCGTGATTGCATACAGTAACAACGGGGCCACTCGTCTGCCGTGAGTCGTATAAAGCCATAGCTCGGGCTGGATCCAGGCCCAATGGGTTTGGCGATGCTTCCGAACACACCTGCCGCCAGAGAAGCAGAGTGTCAGCATCACCCCCAAATGACAGGCCATACTTCAAAATACAGAAAAATCTCGTCAATAAAAGGAATAAAATATAAAATATGTAGTAAGGGTAAAGATCAAAGAGCGGGGCAGCTTATTTTACTTATTTCTTTTATTAAAAAAAAAAACTAGAGCGACGTTTCGGTCAGCATCTTCAAGGCTATAATAGAAAATACACTACAATAGTTTTATCACCAACAATTAATGAATGACAATGGCCATATATATATATATATATATAATTTGTACAAACACAAATTCTTAAACAAATTCAAATTAAAACAAAATTAATAAATAGAAAATCATAAAAAAATATATAAAAGGTATTTGTCAAAAGAAATTATGTCCTCTGATTTTATTAATAGGCATTATCCAGTCCTACTTTATATGCCTATTTTATATGTGAACCAGCGCCTAGTCTAAGTATTTCTCTATTACACAAAATTTATATAAATAAAAGTTTATCTATAATAATATTATTTAATTCTTTTTTTTTTTTTTTAATACCAAGCAATATCTAAATATAATTCATTAATCTGTTAATTAGGCTTCGAGAGCAAGACAAGGAGATTGTTTGATAATTTCTCATTTTATTATATTCCTATACAAGAGGATTGTTGATTTAAAATCTTTTTTGGTACGATTTATGAAAATATGTAGATTCAAGAACCTGTCTTTTAGATACATTGTTCTCGAATCTCAGCATTTTAACAGAATCAAAATCAAAGTTAACCCAACTTGTTTGGTTGTTTTCAATAGCCGCCAGGGCGACGTAACACTCTTTATTTTTTTATATTAGTTGGGACATTCTTTTATATAGATATTGTTGAGTCTACATAGCAGAGGTTACAGACTTGACGATTGACCTAAGAGACTAAGTTGCTCTTTTGCATATAAGAGGTTTTATTATTGTACATAAAGGCCAATGTATTAATAGGTTTAAAACTGATTATTGCATTGCAGGTAGTATTGTTAATTAGTTTTTTTATCGGTTCTGATAGACCCGTATGTAGGGCATCTTTTGTAGAAAATGTTTAGAGTATTTATTTATCATTTATTCTCAACAATTATTTTTTCTTCACTTATGCTTTGCTCTTTATACTGAGAGTCAAAAAGTCTATGTGCCCTACTAAACATGTTGAAATTTAAATTTCTTTTATGAACAAAGGGATGATTAGAATAATAATTTAGCATTCCCGCCGACTTAATAACTTTTCGGTTCCATTTTTTATATACCTTTCCACACAACTTAAATAGTTTTAAGTCTAGAAAATCTATATACTTGTTACATTCTATTTCGGCAGTAAATTTGATTTTTTTATCCCAAGAATTCATAAGATTAAGTGTTGGTGAGATGTTTTCATTTGGTAAGGCTGTCACAATATCATCTACATACTTGGACAAAAATGGAACTTTATATGGAAAATGTTAGTTAAAATTTTTAAATAGATGGTCCATATATAAATTTGCTTTAACAGGGCCAAAGCAACTGCTCATAGCGACCCCACTCATCTGTTTGAATGTCTGTCTTATCGCCAAAAATAAAATACGAATTATCTAAAATTATATTTAATTAATAGGCATATAAAGAAGGACTGGATAATGCTTATTAATAACATCAGAGGTCATTTCTTTTAACAAATCCCGGGGTAATCATTTTATTTATATATATATATTTATATTTATAATTTTCTATTTTTTAATTTTGTTTTAATTTGAATTTGTTTATGTATTTATGTTTGTATATATCTATGGCCATCGTCGTTCATTAATTGTTGGTGATAAAACCTATTGACGATGTGTATTCTCTATTATAGCCTTGATGGTCGCATAGCTGACCGAAACGTCGCAGTTTTTTTTTTTTTAATAAAAGAAATAAAATTAGCTGCCCCGTTCTTTCATCTTTACCCTTACTACATATAATCCTTCAGCTATCTATCTCACCAAAATATTAAATATTTCACTACATGGTGCATTTCTTCGATAATCAAATAGCCTGCCAAATCCATTTGTTCATTATATAAAATTTACCAATTACTTTGGGTCTTGACCAAATCAATAAATTTTAATTTACTTTATTTTTCAAAACTAGAACCATTACAAATGATTTGGAGAGGGGAATCTCTGCTCTGAGATTAAGAAAACTTTTAAAACAAAATTTTTAAAGAAGAATATAATAAATTTTGCGTTATCCTTAATTCCCATCTTTTCCTCAATGAGTGTTGGAAATTATTCTTGTCTGAATATTGGTCATAATTAACTCAAATGTTTTTTTATCAGCAGACACTCTTTCAAGTTGAGTTAAAACAAAATTAAAAGGCCACCAAAATTAATTTGTTTGAATCTCAAAGAAATCTGATCTATGTTGTTAAAATCATATACAGATCTATGATAAGAAAATATAAAGTTTCTATTTTAATAATAGACTGAAATTTGGATAAATTTGTAAATTAAATTAAAATATGCACCGGTTATCCCAAAAATGAAATTTATTAATTGTAAAAATTGGGAAAGCCGAAATTTAATATTTAACGAACTCCTGAAAAATTACAATATTCTAGAATGTTTGTTTTCTTTCTTCCTGCTAAAAATTTTCATTTGCATAAATATGCCTTCCCTTCCGATCCCTTATAATTAAGTCATTGATTAAACGTTTCCACAAACATCGTTTCATGTTTCAAAGAGTGTAATTTGTGTTTTGCTGTATAAATGACGAAATGTTAAAGGTGTGATTACATTATCTCTCATTTTACTAACGATCAGTAAAAATCACTAATATTAATTTTTTAAAAGAATATTTTTGTATTCTTAAAGCATATACACTTTTAAGCTATATAAAATATCAATAGGCAAAATAAGTTGTTGAAATTAGTTAATTTTTCTTCGTTTATGTTTTGTATTTTTTTCTTTTGTTTGCCTTTTCTTGCTTTTTAATTTTTAATTTTTTTTTAATACTTTTGAAAATTGTTAAATCCATTATCTATAAATGAATCAACAAGATTTTAAGCAAATAATGCATTTTTGGTGATAAACATCTGTGAATTTCAAAAGGAAAACACGATAATAATATTAATAAATAGAAAGAGAAAGAAAGCATAAATTTTGCAAAAAAAAAGCACAGAGATGAAGAAAATTCTTTAAGCAGTATTATTATTTTTTTTCAAAAGAATTTAAAAATATTTTTATAAAAGAAATAAAGGCTTAAATATAAAAAAAATAATCAAATTTTAATAGAAGAAGCGGGCCAAGAATTTCTCATGGAGGGAATTTGAAAATTTTTTTTTGAATGGAGTATTGGCCTCAAATCACTTTTAAAGATAACCTAGGTGTAATATTAACTATTTTATAGATACGTTTGTTAAGGAAGATTTTTATTTTAGTGGAAAAAGTAATAATTATTTATTTTTTTACACATGCAATGGGGGGGGAATAATCCCTAATCCCCCATGCTAGCCAGAGGTATAAATAAATATGATTGAATAACTGTTTAATTAAATATGTGAATTTTTTCTAAGATTGGGAAGTGAAAAGACAAAAAATTATTCTTCTTTGAAAGAACCAAATATTTCCAATATTATATCTCTGCTTAAAGAATTTATTCTTACTTTAACTAGAATGCTAAGCTCTATAAATAATTCCAAAATATAAAAGAAATAGTGGCAATGTGCAATGTGTACCTTCCAGTTGGAGTACATGCTCAGTTGTTGATGTTCTGGCGTTTGCTCTACATACATCGGCTGTGTTCGAGTGACGGTGCAGAAATACACGCGTGTGCTACATTTTAGGCCTAAGTAGGTGTATGCGTGGCCATTGAGGTAGAGTTGCCCATAGGATTTTCGAGGCCGAGGTGTTTCGGGTGAGATGAGGCTAAGAACTGATCCCCCGCCAGGTGTCACCCCTGCATGGGTTCGTTTGGGCACGAACGTGCCTGGTTTCAACGGAAGAGATGTTGGTCTCAGGAATTTCGGGCGAGGTGCTACAACTGATATAGTTGATGTCGTAGAGCTCGTGGTCTCTGTGGAGCTGGATGTAGTTGTGCTGCTAGAAGTGGTTATTGTTAACGCTGGATTCGAGGTTATAGGTGTCGGAGAGGTAGATAACTTTGGAGAGGCAGGAGAACGCTAAAATCAAAAAAATTTTTATATGATAATTGACGCAAGAAGGATTCAGAGAAATAAAACCAGCTTCTTTTTTTTCTCAGGTGCCACTCACTTCATTTTATTGGCAAAGTGAGTAAATAACATCTGAAAAAACTAATTTTATATCTACGAATCCGTTATTTATCATATCTTATTTTCTTAATTTTTTTAAGTTATAGATTTTACCTGTCTTTCAGGGGGAAATTGTTGAACTGGTTGAGATTGTTGTTGATCAGCAACTTTTATCACCTCTCGACGGCATGTAGATGTGGTGACTGAGGCAGTGGTATTAGAGGGTGGAGGATCCACTCGTATGCTTGGTGGAGGCCTTTTTGCTTCTGTTGAGATCACTCGCATAGGTCGTGGAGGTGGCGGAACAAGAGGCGGTGGAATAGGATTTGCCAAATTGAGCGGCCCTGGCATTCCAGGTACATGGGGTAACGTTAACGGATTGTACGCTGTAATGGAAGTCAAGGGATTGAATGTTGTAGTTTGATATGGAAAGGGTAATTGTACAGGTTGAGGGATCCCGGGAATTGAAAGATTTGGAGTGGTTATATTAGGCATAATTGGGACTAGGAACTTACTGGCAGCTGATGACACGGGCGGAGTGGCCGGGGGAACAGTTTGCGGTGATGCTGTTCTAGGCGATTTGCTCGAAACTTGAACGATTGTTCCACCAGAATGTAGACCAGAACGAGCAATTGTTACAACTTGAGACTCTTCTTTAACCACCCTATTTCCACTAACTGGTAACACTATTTCCTTCCCCTGATGATTTGCGTCAATGCGTAATGTTCGTGATTCTAAACCGTCAAAAATTTTCACCTCTCCACCGAACATATGTACAGCGGAACGTTTGGCATTCTCATCAGATGAACGTATAGCTCTAGAACAGGCATCCTCATAACCCTCAATTAAAGGAGTTTTGCCAAGTAATGGCCCAGGACTTGGTTGAGGTGGAGGTGCAGGAGCTGCTCGGGAGGGTGAAGGTGTTCTTGCTCTTGAATTTATTGTTGCCGCTGTAGCTACAGCGGCTGCTGAATGTCCATGATGAGCCTTAAGTAGTAAGTCTTTTATAATTGAACCTTCAGGATTATCAGGGTGAAGAACACGTTCTTTGGCCGTATTTTCAATTAACTTCAACGCTGAAATATTTTCCAATCGAGCCACTTTTGTGGCTGGAACTTGAAGTTCTCGCATAATTAGAGCTTTGAGACCTTCTGGTTCACGAGGCCTTTTTCTAGGTAATTGTCCTTCGTCTTTTACAAGATTTAAAGGTCCTTCTAAGGGCAATGGTAGAGGTCGACGCCACTTTCGGCCATTGGATTCAACAATCGCTTGGTTGTCAGAAATTATTTTACTAATACGTTCATCAAGATTGTCTTTCGAATCCTCTTCTACATACCATGAGGCTTTGTGGAATTTTGGTTTATAAATAGCCCGACGAGGCAGTTGAGGATTATTATTATTAGAGATAGTGGAAGCTACGGAGGTTGTCGGCGCAGGTAGAGCTGGTGGTGATGGTGTTGATGTTGCTGTCGTTTCTCCCGGGATGATGGGTGTAGGTGTACAAGATTGGGATCTCGATGACGATTCTTCGTCATCATCATCAACTGAAGAAGAATCGGCAGACACTGTTGACTCCCCAAGCTTAAGTGCGTGTGCTCTTGATCGATGGTGTTTATATAAATTTGATTTTGTTTTGAATGCGAAACCACATGGCCGGCAAGGATAAGGACGCTCGTTAGTATGTGCCCTGATATGCTTTTGAAGCACTGATGGTTTGGCGCAGGCTAATTGGCAGTAAGAGCACACGTATTTCCCTAAAAATAAACAAAATAAAGCGGTTAAGGACGATGACTATGGAAAACAAGAAATGACGGAAAGACACTAATTTAGATAAAAAAACTCCCATAAATAAAAATCTATGTAATATGAAAAATGATGTAAATGCTTCGCACATAATAGGTTAATTATGTAATTTCTATGTTTGAGGTTATGATTATGAAATCCAATGTCCAAAGTACGATGCCAGTGGGATGTGAAAATCATTTGTATTGAGAAGGACACTTAATCCTGCATTTAACTTAAGTTAAACAACCTCTCAAACGTTACTTCTATTTTGGTTGTATTTTTTAAAAAATTATTTCAATTTTTAATATATACAATTTTAATTTTAATAGATATCAATTATCGTTGAAAAACTTTTACGATATTTTAAAAACTTCAATCTGATTTATTTGCTATTAAAAACGTCATTGTTAAATTTTGTAGCCAAGTTTTATATGCAAAAAGCATAAATATATTTTTTTTATCTTAATCTAAGTTTAATTTTTGTCTCTTTGCCAGACAAATTGGATGGAAAAACAATAGAAAAAATACCTGTGAATATATATAATATAATCAATCAAAAAAAATAAATCCTTAACTTTATATTGATCCTCACCAGTTAGAGGGAATTTTTCTTACCCATTTCACTTCAAGTTAAAAACAAAAACAGTTAAACAATTACTATAAATTTTTAATATACTAATTATTTCAAATATCATTATGGATAAATCAACAAATAATTTTTTGAGTTTAAATTTCCTACAAGTTTTTTTAAATGGAAAAATAAATTAAGTGAATTTAATAGCGCATTAAGAAGTGAAGCTCAACCAGACGACAGATACTAAAAATATAGGAACGCCTACTAAAAGATACAGGCATAGGCGCCATTAAGGGGAAGGGGGATAAATGGGCACATGACCCTCTTTCTAAACTCCTTCGAGAAATTTCCGAATTGGTCAAATTTAATTTTTATATTATTCAAATTATTTAAAATTCAAACAGGGAAAAATTTAAAAGCGGAAGTAATAGGCATTCATTGTCTCTAGCCGAAGTGGAAAAAATTATGGTTTAGATTGATCTAAAGAAATATTTTCCCATTTATTTGTTTTATAACTTCAAATTTTTCTCCTCACACACCTTCACAAACAAAAGATATTTTCAAAAAAATCGCCTATTTAAACTTTGAAGGGAGCCAAAGAGATATTAGTTTTTTATACGAACAAAAGCCAAAAAATCAAGCGGGGAAAAATTTAAGTTGAGCTATTGGCCCCTCTTTTGAAATACCTCTTTGACAACAAGAATATGAGAAGAGCAAAAACTAAAAATTTATTGGAGGGGTAAAATAACCAGTTATCGGGACTACTTATTGGCATCTGCTTTTTCTAAATATGACATAGTCCCTTGGAGGAGAGACAAAAATGGCTTAATGATATAAGAATCAGTATTTGCTTCGATATCATTTATTTAAAATAATAGGCTACCTATTATTTTAATTAAATATGGAAGGATAATGGTCATCACCAAATTAAATTAGATATGGGTGTAATATATGTCTTATCTTCAATTCCCAAAGACAAAAAAAGATTTTATCACAATTTCCCTAACATTGCCAGAAAAGTATAGCAACCACAGCGACTGTTTTTTTATATAATAAGAAAATGGTGTAAATATATGAGAGAAGGCCGAAATCTCTTGGCTTGATTTATTAAGAAAATGATACGTTTACTATAAAAAATATGAAATTTAAAATAGAAACTGGCGCTTCAAGGTTGTCTAAAAATATGCATTCGAATTTTGATTTTGTTATTTGTCCAAGGGTAAGAGGTGGGCGAGTAAAGAAGAAAAGAGAGAGAGAAAAGGTGGGAGGATTGACCTGTCGTCTCCACTTGCTGTTTCGGTATTGTTGAATTGGCGTTGGTGATGATCGTATTCGTTGTGCTTGTGGTCGACGTCGCCGTCGTCGTCGTGATTGCCGTCGTCTCGGTGGCTAAGACCACTGCTGATGTCGCCGTTTTAGCAAATGTTGTTGGTGTAGGTGTTGTTTGTGGGGGCGTTGGAGTCGCCCTCGACGGCGCCGTCGTCGCTGTCGTCACTGTCACCACTAAACTATCTTGCACCTTGGCTAATTTTTTGAATTTCTTATGCAAATAGCGTTCGGGATCTTCCTCTAATGCTGATGTTGCTGATAACGCTGTTGTAGCTGAAGAAACGCCGTTTGACGAGTCATCTATTAACACACAACGTTAAATAAGTTATTAATATCTTTTTTATTTACAAAATTATTATATAATAATAAAAAAGAGAGCAAATTTGTTTAAAATACTAACTAGGAAAAATGCATTAAAAAAAAAGGAAATATATAATAGAATTAAAATACGGGGAGAAAGATGAAGTAAAATCTTTATTGTTTAGAGGGTTAATTTAAAACTAAATATATTCATTTTAATGGGTATTTGGCAATTATTCCTTTGTTCTTTTTGATTTGGGAGCGTGATTTAGAGTGAGTGGAATTTTAAGGCAACGAGACACTTATTTTTCAGCTCTTAGAAAGGCTCTTTCACAATTACAGCATTGATTATATTGCTTAGAAAAATTTTGGATTCTTTTGAAGACTTAAAATTTATTTATTTAAATAATAATTGCGATTTTTATTGGACCTTAAGCAGTTTGCTAGTCTATATTGCAAATTGTAAATTAAATCTATATCTAAGCTAATAATAATAATAATAATAATAATAATAATCTTTAATTTAATGAATACTAGAAAATGTGAGCTCACCTTCCTTCAGATCCATAAAAATTTATTTAACTCAAATGATATAAAATTAGAGATTAGTATTAATTATAATATCTTCAACATAATATTTATATTTATTTATTGATTCCATCAATTTTTGCCTTTGACCTTTTTGGTCTTTAGGGTATATTTTGTGTTTACATTTACAAAACAAAATAATTATTATCCTGAGAATCAGCCTTCTTTGCGCGCTTCGTCTCTTGTTCAGGAGGTGTTCTTTGCACCTGTCCACTTAACCGAAAAGGACTTTGCACATATTTTTCTAACGATGGTTGGCGATTTTTCTTCTTTTCTCGTTTGGTGATTTTTATCTGCCATTTTTCAGCTGATTTTTACTTTAATTTTTCCTTTATTATTTAATTAATATATTTTATTATATCTATTCTGGATTTTTTTATTTATTTTTTTAAAATGTTTTATTTTTATTTTCAGCTTGGGCAATCCTATAGTTAATTTTATTGCGAAATGAATTAATATTCACTTTTAAAAATGGTTAAGACTCACTTTTCTCTCTTCCCCCCCAATCGACGCAATTTATTAGAAATCACCTCGAATGCAGAGTAGAAAATTCTCCTTCAGATGTATCATAAAGTTCAGTTTTCCAAAAATAAAGCACTAAAACTCCTGAAGTTTAGTGAGCTATTTGTACACACGTTTTTTCAAGTCCACCAACTTTCTCGGAATCCCATAATATTTATATAAATAGAGAATAATTATAAGTTATCGTTCTTCGTCACAGAACAAACCAAGGTTCTTCGTTTCCTATTAGAAACATGAAAGAAACGAAATATATATATATTGTTTCTTTAATTCATTAAAAACTAAAAAAGTATATAATACTCACCATCAAAGATTTTGGTATTAAGTAAGATCACAGACAAATTAAAAAGAACAAAGGCCGGTAATGACACAAATGAAAAAAAAGCATAGAACACTATCATTTAATACGAGAGAGTGTTGGAAAGTATCATTCCATTCACCGTTTAAATTAAATTTAATCTCTTAGTTTTATTGCTGTCGTATTTTGTTTTCGAGAAACAAAATTAAATGATGAGATTTTTTGAAATGTTGATTTCCTTATTGAGTTCATCTTTTTTTTTCTATTTCTATCATGCATACTTTTCCTCCTAATTCAGTTATGTTAGTTAGTAACTTCTAAGAAATAACATATTTTATAGTTTCTCAGAAGAAGAGCTTCTATCATCGAAGAGTGAGTAAATTTGTTCTTTTGAAGGGTGATAATATAAAGGTAGTTAAACCTCTCAGAAAGAGTTTATGAAAATCTCTGTTCAAAATTATTATTTGGAACAATAAATATAGTGTATATAAGGAAATGTTTTCCTTATAACATATAGTCGCCTGACTTTTAGAAAAAGCAACCAAAGATGCTTGCATGTTGAAATGGTTGCCTAATAGTGTTTAAATACTTAAAATTAATTTCTCAATTAAAATATCGGCTATCCCATTATAAAAAGAAAACTATGTAAAATTTGATGAAAATCAGTCCTCTGTTATGGATTTTTAAAACAAATGTAATATAAATACATTTCATATATATTATAAAACTCATTTTCTACCAGCTCAAATTTCTTTTGCATATATAAGTTACATATTGACGAGAATATTTTTACTTTCCATCCCCAAATGACCTATCGCTTTGACATTTAATGCAATTTAAAAAGAGGGTTATATTCTCCATTCCATTCCGTTAGAGAGCGAGAGAGGGAGAAAAAAAATCCGCTTCTATTATTTTGTATTATTTCTCTCTTTCTCTCTATGAAAGGGATTGCTTGTGACATGGATATACGTATATGATATAAATAAGAGAGAGAGAGAGAGAGGGTGAAATGACCTTTTAAATGTAAGTGGGCGTTTCTATTTAAGATATTTTAATCAATAAGGATAACCAACAAACAAGCTAGAAGCATTTTATTCATATTCTTATTAATTCCATCACTCCAAGTTTATTACTTTCTATATTATATTTGTTTAAAAAAATTTTACATATGAATTTATCTAAAAAAGTTGTCAAAGAATTAAGAAAAAGTCCTTTCTTCCCGGTCCTTTTGAACCTGAAGCATTGGATAATACAGAAGAGCCTAGAGAGGATGTGGCTGTCCTCTCCAAAGGCAAAAACTTCAATACAAAATTTTAATAAAAACAGGAGAAAAAAAGCATAAAAAAAATTGTAAAAACAATAAATTTAAATAGAATTTCTAAAAACTAAAAACAAAAGAAAAAACTAACTAATGGCCAACAAGAAAAAAAAATTTGCCACCTCTGTATACATTACTAGTCTGATGCGTGATAAAGGGAGAGGGAAAGCTGATTAAAGAAATGCAAGTGTTTGCTCGAGTAACTCGTGGTCGCTCTCCATGTACACCATATGTGAGCCTCTGAGTGTTAGAGAATTATAATTAATAATAAATTTATATATCTATTATTTTCATTTATAGTTGGCATATAGTAATCACCTTAACTTGCCTAGAATAGATTAAATATGAAATAAAAATATAATTAATAAAAAAATTTCACTGTGAATAATTTATGAGGTTGAATAAATAAGGGATACTTGGTGATAATTACGTAAAGAAGGTAATCCAGGGAGTTTTCATTAAAAAGTGATTTACTTAATTAGAATGGAGTAGATGCTGACTAGCCATTTGAGGAGGCGGATAACTGAAATAAATTACACTTTAGAATTTAGTAATACCATCTATAAAGAAGAACCAAAAGTAAAAGGGAGATTTCAATTTAATTAATGGAATGGAATACACTTTGTGTGCATTTGAGGGATTTCCATAAGCTTTCCTTGTGTGTCAAAGGGACGTTCACCAGCCATTTGTTTATAACAATCTATACCTACATTTAATGGACTTCGGAAACATGCCGATGGAATTCTTTTAATGTGATTAATACTCACTGGATCATTTAACGTTCAACACTCGTTAGAAATTCAATTCAGGTTGGAAGAATTTTTTTAATTACTCACAAAGTACCCTCCTCCCTTTCTCTTCTTTTCGTCTTTAAAAAGTCTATTTATTTTAATTAATAATCTTAAATTTGTCCATATGGATTTCTATTCTATAACAGCCAAATAAATTTCTGAAGTAATGAATAAATATTAATCGAGTTCTTATATTCTTATATTGAAAAAATTATAAAAATTAAATAAATAAACAAATATAATTGTTATAAAAAATTTTAATACCTGAATGGACTTGATGTCGAAAAAACATTTAAATTTTTAATTCATCCTGTTCTGGTAAGTGCAAAAGCCTTATCTCCACTCTAAAACTATGAAGAGGGTCCGTGATCAATCACAAACTTGCTCCCTCAGCTTCTGCTTCTTTGATATAAAAAATAAATAAATTTATTGACGACCTGCTTAAATGCAGAAGGCCTCGATGGCTAGGTCCATTCAAATACAAATACAAATTTATAAATTAAATAAAACAAAACAATGAACAATAAACAAAATGAATAGAAAAATAAAAGACCATCCCCATGACTCTTTTCCTGTCTTTCTATACCTCTCTAGAATACCGAGAACGACTGCGGTATAATTATTCTAAAAAATTTTCTTATTTATTTATTCATCTATGAAATTATAGCAATAGCCGGTAAAAGATTGGCTACGGAGTCTAAATGGCTTCAGATGCCGAAAAAAACTTTAAAAAAATAAAAAAAGGGGGGGGGGAACTTTTATTATTTCTTCTCAATCCATAATTTATTTGATTTATACTTCAAGTAGAAGGCGTTTTTGAATTGAAGCAAGTATCCTAAGAGAAAAATATTATTATATTAAATCCATAAAGGGTCTAAAAATGTTCATCAATGCAACTTTTGAAATGAGATTGAAACCAAAGTGGAGAAGGTTTTCCTTGAAAGAAATCTTAGTGTAAACTTCCCCCCGGGTTAGATGGTGCCCTAGTTTAGGTGACTATCTGAAGATATTTCAAAAATTTAATCATATAATTATACGTTTATAAATATAGTTTTCTTATAAGTTTGCATACAATTTTCTCATTATAATCAGTAAGTGAAGGATGTGCAGCCAGGAATAAAACAAAAATATGTTTAGTTTTTGAACATATAATAATCATTATATAATTATTTGAGTATAAAACGAATAACTGTAGTTAATTACTAATTCAGATTCAGTTTGGAGAATCGAGAAAAAAGAAATAAAAAATATCGATGAATTTTTTTTATGAAATAGTTCAGAGATGAGATGAGAGGAGAACATTTTTGGTTCTTCAAGTGGGAGGCGTTCGCTCTCCAATAATTAGATTTAGAAAAAAAAAATTCTTTATTTTTCCTATGACTCAGTCCTGCATATTTTGACAATATTTTTTTTCTTCCTATACAAATGTCTAAATGATTTCATGCTGACTAATCAAATTCAAATTAAGTTGAAATGCTAAAAGAAACGAACGAAAAATCAAATCAAATCTGAGAAATTTGATTCTCTCTCTTACTATATGCTGTTGACTATATATGTATATAAGTGCTAACAGTACCAACAGGTTTTGGAGCTTAAGAAATTTATTTTTGAAAATCTCAAAGTTAAAAATATCATCAATCAGTCTACCTATAATAGAGGGGGAAGGAGAAGGGGACAAGGGGCGGAAAATCCCATTAAAAAATAAAATTTTCCCTTTTCTATTAACTCGTGAAGTAGAGTTTTGATGTTCGACCAGAATCTGGAAGAATAAATGTCTTGAAGAATGAGTTCCGAGAACCATGTCATCCATCTGAGGTAATCAGGAGGAGTTAGAGGAGGCTCTTTCCGAGAAGGCCCGAGGCCAGCACACCAATATTTATATACAAGCACAGTGCAATCAACCTTGGCTCAATTCGAAATTAGATCTTTCTCTCAATAAGAGGCCAAAGTGATTAAATCCAGAAACAAACTTTTAAAATAATTTCAACTTTTATTAATTTTTAGAATTTGAAAATTATTAAAAAAGTTTGTAAAATGAATTTTGTATTTAAATTCAATTAATAATTGGCGAGGAGCTAATATTATGTGATTAAGGTGAAGCAAATAGCTGAGGATTTATATGTAATAGAAGTAAAGATAAAAGAGCATGGCAGCTAGATTTAAAAATAAAGAAATATATCTAGCTGCCATGCTCTTTTATCTTTACTTTTCTAAATATTATGTGAATACATCGAGGGTGAACAAGAGTTACTAGAGTTGAGTTTTTCCAGTGCCTTTTCTTCATGAAATAAACCCGGCTAGACCACTTAAATTTACTAAGAGCAAGGAGCAATGGCGAATTTAAAAACTACTAGAGGAACTACAAGAAGCACTGACCTCTCAAACAAAAGGAAAATTTTAGACCAATACGTAGAAGAGTTCCAAGGTTGATCAGGGAAGAAAATGGGATAGTAAAAAAAGTTGATCAAAATCTTTGTGCCCCATATCTTAAATCCGCCGCAAAAAAAAAGAAGATAATACATTCCTTTAAAAAACATCCTAGATAATAGGCTAGAATTAATTTTTATCGTAAAACAAATCACTTAATTATATTAAATTTGTTTTGTCTTATCATAATTTGTCATTTAACTATTTCTAGACTTTAAATGATATGGCATATTACAGAAAAGGGTTATCGTAAATTTCGTTAAGTCTAGACAAGGGTAAGTAATTTAAAAGGCATAAAGGAAAATATTTTTTTTTTTGAAAAAAGGCCTTGGACCCGGAGTCGAAAACCCTTAGGGATTTTTTCTTCTTTGAAAAGGACTTCTTTCGTTTGAGTTTTTCAGAGTCATTTGTTGTTCGTCCTGTTTAAGGAGAAATAACTTTAACCTAAAATGAAAACGCAATTTGTCTCTCTATATTCAAAACGAAATAGAATATTATCAAGCATTGGCATTTAAGACATTGGCAGTTACTCCTCGCGGATATGGAAATACGTACTCTCTTGAATATTATCTACCACTCTATTCAATTAAAATATCTTTTCTAAAGTTCCACTTACGAATTCTAACCATCAAAGACATGTTCTAAGTCAGATCTGGGAGGAGGAAAGAGAGGCAACTCTTGTTATAAGAGAACCGACTTCTTTTGTTAAGATATTCGGTATTGTTTTTGATTAAAGAAGACCTAAAAATCATGAAAAATTGAATTTACATTACTTGTGTAAACTTTTTAATTTAGTGATTTAAAATTTAGAGAACTTTCTTAACCCCCTCGCCTCTAGAGCCCATAAAAAGAAGTTAGCATGGAATGCACCGTCAATTAAAGTAATTTGTAATTTGATTGTCTTTTTGAGAATTTTTTTATAGAAATGACTGACACTAGAAAGGAAAAATAGTAGTCTTAGCTTAGGCAGGTCGAAGCGTAAGCACGAGTAAGTTCTTGGACGTTTCAGTGGTTTTTTTTTTTTTTGGCATATAAGGTATGTAGCCTTAGTTCATATTTATTTAAATTAATTGATAGCTAATAAATAAATTTTATCACTCAAGGGATCACGGGAAGCGAACAATTAGCCCTTAGATTTTGAAGTTAGAGCTTACTTCTGCTCTAAAGAGCAGGGCTTTTTATTGGAGGGTGTGCATGAAAGAGGGATGCGTAGGTTAAAATTAAAATAATAAGAAACAAATTTTTGCACTCATTAATTTACCACTTTCTATAAATAGGAAACTTTTGTTTGTTTTAATTTTATAATTATTTTTATTTATTTGAAAATAAATAAATAATTAATTTTATAATTATCATAGAAATAGTTAAGAGTTGTAAAAATAATTGATTAAATCTCTTTTATTAAAAAAAACTAACTAATTACGATATAGAATATTCCAAGAAATATAAATGAATAGAAGGAATAATTGAATAATTTTCTGCGAATTGAATCTATTAATCAGAAAGACAACTTTCAACGTTGTATGTGTGTGTTTATATATACCTATTCACAAATGTGTTTGTGTGTTATCACTCATCTCCGAGTGAGAAGTGTCAACAATACGATAGGCGAAGATAAGAGTGCTAAAAATTTGGAGCCAGCATGATAATTGAGTTGTGTTAGATGAGGATGTAGCATTGATCTCTCCTTGTGGACCGCATTTTTATATTTTTAGGCTCTACCCTGGAGATGGTTTAAAGAGAAAGAGAGAGAGAGAAAATTCCTTTACTCATAAATAAACAAGCCGATTGGATTCGCTGAAAAGAATGAATGCCTCACTCAACACATAAATTTTCATGTTGAATTTTTACAAATCACAACCAATTGAGAAGGAAAATATTGTAATCGTAACAAAATTGAGATTGTGACATTTTGATAAGTAAACACTAAATTTGAATAATACGAATGTCCAGATTCGTATTCCACCTCCCCCCCCCTATCAAAGAAAATTATAAAAACCAAAACCAAATGAAAATACAAACAAGGGAAATTGGTTATGAAATTGAAAAATTTTAAATAATAATGAAATTTAGAATAAGAAACACTTATAAAGAAAAAAAAGCTGACGCCTGCACAGCACTTTTATTTATTACACTGATATTCAGACGTCATCATGGAGTCATACATTTTACAAAAAGAAAAACTCTAATTTATTTTTGGCCTCCCTCCCCCCCCCCCCCCCCCCCCCCCCCCCCCCCCACACCAAA